>JAHWFP010111231.1:0-12927 GCA_023313725.1 Lithobius niger
CCAGAGCTCCGCGTAGGATGGGAAGAAGTAAGACGGTATATCTAGTTAACTTTCTAATCTATGCTTCCGCCTGACCAAGCCGCCATGAGGTATTCGCGGTTGATCCGCTCGTAGACGAATGGATTTCCACCGTAGGCGGTGGAATTTTCTGTGAAATACGCCGTGTAGTACGTTGTTTAGGATGTATCAAACGTAGGTAAGATAAGAGATTGTTCTAAGCGTAGGTGCCATTGTGTTTTGTAACAAAGTTTGACAGTCGAACGAAACATTAACGCCGATTGTTGGGGAAGTAAATATCGTATTTTTGTAACACACGAGACAGGGTGCTTAGGAATGCATGATATTTGCGAGAAAACCGGTGTCATCTTCTTGTGACAGCAGTTTTAAACCAAGTTAAAATGTCGTAGCAGCAGAAAAATTGAAAAAAATTACTAAAGCCCATTTGGTACCGTTATACCAGTTTAATACCGCGTTATACTAGGCGTCGTCTGCTTTCTCCGCCACGTTGAAAGATGGTTCAGAGGGATTAAACCTAGTGCGTTGGGTGTAAATTTCCGATCATGCGGCCGCGAGTGCCGATTGCCGTGGCGGTACGTCCTTTGATGTCGTGCTCGTAAACTTCCAGTTTAGTCAAGTTGCTTATCTACCCAAACACAACTCAATTTCTATGGTTCTACTGACGTTTATTTATATGGCCATTTTCAGCAGCAATCCTGGAAGCAAACTTTGCAGCCATGCCGGGTGAATAAGTCAGCAGCAATAATAACGAAAAATTCACAGCTTGAAGTAAGTCTGGGAATCGAATCTAGAAAACGCGACCAGTGGAGATAACTGCATTTTGGAAATTTGATTCCCAGAGTCACGACAAGCTGTGATTTTTTACGTTATTGCTGTTGCTGACTTATCCACCCGGCATGGCTGCAAAGTTCGCTGTTTATATTAAGCAATTATTTCTTTATCTGTATGGAAACACATGAACTCCTAAAACAAAATCGTACACTCTAGAGGTGTAATCTCTCAGTAAAACAGATATACTAACGTTGATGCATCACACAAAAATTCAGTAGCCGTGCGGGAAAATTGGCTGTGCTATACTGCTTAGGATTACTGCTTAATTTGTACCAACTGAATGCTGGACGGATACAAGTACAACACAATAACGGTGTTGCAGTTGAAACTAAACGAAGGGTATTTTCTTATTTACTTAGTAAAGTACATAGTTAACACACAAGTGCCATCACGCCTTGAGATTTCAGTTGTTGAAATTGTTTGCACGCAGGGCACGTCGTTGGATATGCAGGCAGCTGCATTTTTATTGGAATGGTGGACGAACTTGTGACAACTTGGATAATAAAGAAGACGGGAGAAGAATTGAAATTTGATATCACCAATGTTGTGAGGTAAGATTGTCAGGTACTGACACTGAGTGATAAAAAAAAATAGAAAAACTGTAGAATAGCAATAAAGTACTGAAAAATAGGCCTATAAATGTAGGACTATAAAATGTAGGCCTATAAGTTGTATAAGCCTATAAAATGTAGGCATATACTATAGGGGTGCCTAATTTTATTAGCACATGAATCAAAAACCTTTGTTCAATCTCATAAAGGCTTGTTATGTGCATCCCTTGAATTACTTGTGCCGTATGGTATCAGCACGATGGAGCTCCTCCCCACTCTGGACGCAATGTACAGGAGTGGTTGAATCAGACCTTTGGTGACAGGTGGATTGGGAGGGAAGGAGCAGTAGAATGGCTACCCAGAAGTCCTGAACTAACTCCCACCCGACTGCTTCCTATGGGGCTGTCTGAGGAATAGGCTAGGTGCAGCACATCACCCGGGGACCGTTCAGGAGCTAAGGTAATGTACTATTGAGATCTGTAAAACAATTACACTGGATATGATTGAGGGAATTTGGCGAAATATTGGTCAAAGGCTTCGCCATTGTATTGCAGAAGAAGGCGGACACTTGGAAAATGTAGTGTTGAATTAAGGTGGATGTGGCTTAATTTCATTCCGAACCAGGAAATATCTAATGTTTATTTCCGACATCCGAGCAGTGTAAGCGTTCAATCTGGCAGTTACGTTGTTTATTAGGTTAGCTTATAAGCAAACTACATTGCACTACGGTTGAAAATATCAACGCATTTCAAACCTTTTTAGTTACGTGTTCAAACCCTCTTCAGGATATTAATTAGATTTGACTAAATGGTTTAGAGGCTTGTAAGGTTTTCGGTGTGGCAATCCAAATGCACTGTAATGTATGAACACGGTTGAAAATATCATCACATTTCATAACGTTTCAGTTACGGGTTCAAACCCTGAGTTCAGGAAATTCATTAAATTTGACTAAACTGTTTAGAAGTTTGCAAGGTTTTCAGTTTGGCAATCCAAATGCACTGCAATACAAGAATACGGTTTGGGATATCAACGAATTTCAAACTTTTTTGATTACTGGGTTCAAATCCTGGTTTCACAATAAAATGTTGCACAAAGTTAAATGATGCAGGATACCTATTAGATGAGCTCACTAGTCTTGTAGCTAGGGAACAGTATGGTCCGTGCTATACCTCTTGACCACATTTTATTTCCTAGGGGAGGGACAGGAATTACTACCCCATTCATTTATGACGGACTTTGCACAACTACAATAATCTAAGATGCACTGTTCAAAATTTGGAGTAATCGTGTGAACATCATCATTTATTAGGTCCATTACAGGCGTACATTTTGTAGGCCTGCATTTTATAGGTTTTATAGACCTATGTCTTGTAGGCCTATTTTTCAGTACATTATGAATCACCCTGTATATTTGAAATATTATCTCAATTTAACTTTTCAATTTCTAATTCGTAACTTGAGTATTAAAGTTATGATGAAAAGTTATCGAACCGACTAACAGTTTGAACGTTAAATGAAACCCAGAACGTTGCTATTCATAGTAGCAATCTTCACGTTTTCATTTAACGTCCAAAGTATTATTCGTTACGATAACTTGGCTAATAGGATTAACCTTGGCGGCCTTTTCCTGGTGGAATGATATTACTAGGCCGACCCTGTTTGGAAACTTGGCAGCTTCTTTTATAACAGTTTTGGTTTTGGGTGGATAACACAACTTTCATAGGACTGTGAACGTACTAAAGGTCACACCGTCTTATCTTACATCTTTTACCTTTTTCCTGGAAGAATTTTATGTCTATAAATTTTCTCGATTTTATGTGAAAATCGATAATTTTCACATTTGCCATTGACCTGTTAGCCGTTACATTAGCAAAATTGACACGGTTTAATTTATTATTTAGACACACGCTAGTGTGTCGCGCCAAGTTAGGCAACAAACATCACAACAACCATCACATCAATTCAATTGTCGAGGTTCTAAACCATTGTACCGCGACGCCATTGCGTCAGTGTCTTATATCTTGAAGCATAGTTGGGCACATTTCAGGTCCTTGGGGAAAAATAATAATGCGGTACGAAAGCTTAAATTGTGTTGAAATCGAGAGGAATGACCCACCTGACAAAAATTAACTCGTGTTTGAATGCCAGCTATGCTGCTTTCAATGCAAAATGTGCCCCTCAATAACGTTGAAAATGTGTTACTACCATTTTCGTCCGCTTATCCCCATGTTAAATCCCATAGGGTGATTATTCATCAATTCCGAGATAACGGAAAGGCTTCCAGCTATGAAATTGGACCGAATGGGTGCACTACAATACGAACTGCGTATCTTTTATGGTTTGGAGCCTGGGGGCGTAATAGGGATGGCGTGGGAGGGCGCATCAAGTACGAAAATATTGTTATAACCATTGTTAGTATTGTCGGCATCGTCTCTCATTGGACGGTCAAAGTTCCTACAATGAGAGCGTGTATACTGACGTACGTGCCTAGGCACACACTAGTGTATCACAATAAAGCTAAACAACGTTGCAAAGAAATTGTATTCACGTCCAATTCACGAAAAATAAACCAAGTATAAAACAAAGTAAAATAAATAAAGCCAAAAACTGGTAAGGAGGCCGCCAAGTTGAGAGTGGTTCGGCCCTTCAAAGGAGTAATATAAACACACCAAAACTAACTAAATACAACGAATTACAACAAAATTAAAACCAAACCAAAAGCCAATAAAGAGGTGACTAAGTTGAGAATGGTTCGGCCTATAGGCAAAAGGTAGTAGCAAAGTGTTGAAAACCAATTTCTTGTTGACGTGGCACTTTATTACTGATCTGCACGGTAGTGGAGTTGAGTCAATACATAATTTAAAAAAAGGACTGATATCATATCAAAAACCAAAACTGGTAAAGGGGCCGCCAAGTTCCGAATGGTTCGGCCCTTCAAAGGAGTAATATCAACACACCAAAACATTCGCCAACTTAATCGCACCGAATAATACCAGGAGGAAATTAATAAAGCATACGATTTCATTTCCTCCTGATAATACTTATAGGACGTTAAATGAAAATAGCAATGTTCTAGTTTTCATTTAACCTTCGAATTATTAACCAGTGCAATTAACTTGGCGAATGTTTTGGTGTGTTGATATCACTCCTTTGAAAGGCTGAACCATTCGGAACTTGGCGGCCCCTTTTACCAGTTTTGGTTTTTGATATGATATATCTTACTTTCACATGTTTAAGTTTCTATAATTCTATTTTCGCATACACTGGCTAACGTTTGCTAACACTGGCTTCGTTTACTCAAATCAGCACATGCCATTCAGTTGCTCTTCCCAAGGTTAATAGAAACGAGTAACTTAGGACTGTTACATGTGTCTTATATGTGTCTCTACCTTTTTTCTTTAGAATTTTATGTCTATAAATAATGAGCAGTTACATCAGCCAAAATCGAGAATTTTTTCGTTTGCTTTCTTTGTTCACGTTTTCTCATGCAGATATCCCTGAAGTTCATTATTACTAAAACATCAGACTGTAAAGCATTTTATTTTTGGTTATTAAGATACACCCTGTTGGTCGTGAATGTTCGTATTGTTACATAACCTTTATCTAACGTGCATCTCTTAATTTGTCCTTCGTTGCACTTCAGCTTTTAGTTGGTCCAGGTTTTACTATAAAATATCTAAGGACCATGGATGATTGTGCAAGTCATTGTTGCTTAAAATCTTTGGTTGCAACATGGAAAAGTAACGAAATTTAAATTCCTTGGTTGTGAATTTCAAAAGTCTCCCATGTCCTCTTCAAGCCCCAAACCAACGAAAGTACCATGTTCAGATCACCATGCATTCGTGTGTAAGCTACTTGCAGATGTGTAGGCCTTCCCATTCCAATTATTGCTGGCTATGATGAGTAATAAGTCTATGGTATTTAACAAGAGGAAAATGTTACTAGTTAACTACTGACAACTATATTTAGACAGTTTCATGAAAAGAATGTTATTGATGCATCTTTCTCTCTATGAATGGTGAAGTTACTCATCCTTTAACCTTTAGTTTTTCTTTATCCCTGTATCTTTGCCTTACTTTTTCCATAATTTGAAAGATTTTGGTCGCATTGTGATTTATCCTCAATATGACAAAATATGTTTTTAGTTGCTTACAATTAACAGACACATGTCTGTTAGTGAAGCTGGATTACTTTGAATTTACTTACGAGAGCCTAAAGACCATAAGTCGTGCTCATGCACGCCTACAAACTATAAACTTAAAACTATGACCTAACCTAACGTAAAGTACGTACCAAAGCACCTCCGAACACACCCTACCACGCCAAACAACACATCCATTTCCTCCAACGCAAAATCACCTCCACCAAACTGCCTCTATATCATCAACAATCAATCTTTTAACAATCGGATGATCTACTGTTATTTGACGGTAACACACTAGCGTGTGTCTAGATCCGAATGTTGTTATGCCTATTTTTATCGTCTGATAACGCGTTTGCTGTGATATTAGTGGAAAACACCACTCGCAACAATCACTCAACATGCAATATATGAAGTCAGCGATTGTCGACATTTTTTTCCCCTTGAAAGCTTCGAAATTTTCAGGAACACTGGGTTGGGGCAAAATCTCCTCGAGCGCTGACGAATTAGGTTGGCAACAATCAAACACACATGCATTATAGCAAATCAATAACCTATGCGTCTGCGGCCTTGCAGTGCTGGAAACACCGGTTCTCGTCAGATCCCCGAAGTTAAGCAGCATTGGGCTGGATTGATACTTGGGTGGGTGACCGCCTGGGAATCTGGCTGTTGCAGACATAGGGCCTTAGGGCTTCGGGCAGATGACCAGGAGTGGTTAACGCTCGTTAAACCCTTTAAATCCTTTAAACCCTTTAAACCTATGCGTTTTGTCGTGGGCCCATGTATTAGGTCGTAGTGCTCTTAATAAACAATCAACCAATCAATCAAAACAAACAATAACAATAACTCTGCGTCGAGTCAGTAGCTCAATGGTATTAGTAAAGGAGGTAGACTTTACTGTAGGATTTGACCTCAACCTTCCATGTTTAAGCCGAAATTTTGACTCTTAAATGTTTCTGCCGTCTGTGAATACTTTTCGATTTTGGTACGCAATCTTTGTTGGACTTGGTCAGCAAGCATAGCAAAATTCGTTAAAATCCGCCGAAGCAGATCAGAGATCTGGACCTGAGATGAAAGCATGAAATTCGTTTTTGGCTTGTTCTTGTTAGCACGACACTCTTCTACCACGTGCTCTACAGATCAAACCATTTGTCCTATAAAACTGGTTCTTAGCTCATATAAGTATTGCTCTGTAAATGTGCCTTTTCTATAAGACCTTTTCTAATTGGTCAAGTGGTTTCGAGGTTAGGGAGCTCTAAACGAACATTGATTGTTTTTCATTGTTTTAAACATTGTTTCTTGTTGCCCTGGGAAAAATAAACATAACCTGTGAATTTTTGCGTTCTTTCTTCGCAATGCTGTGTTTCCCTGAAGGTTTTTCGGTTCCTTGTAGCTGCCAGCTGCGTAACCCAACTGCGCATGCACAGACGCAGTAAAAGAGCTATAAAAGCGCTTTCGCGCAAAAGACGGGTCATCATTTTTCCTTTAGTGAGCTGCTGCTCGCATCGTTTCCCATCCGCCATCTTGAAGTTCGTCTAGCTTCTTCCGCCTGGCCCTTTTCGTCCGACTGACTGTCTCACTTCAGCCGCAACAAAAGAACCCGGCAGACATGCCAAGACCACGAAAGAATCCCAGAAGGTCGTAGACGCCGGGAGACCTCCACTGCCTTTCGATGGGTCTACAGTTCACTCTGCTGCCGCTACTGGTCCCCCAATTACGGACCGGCTGGCCTCGTTTTAAGCCCTACCCACAACGAACTGCAGCTCTATTCGTCCAGTTCGTTTCCACTTGCAGCCGCTGGGACGTCGCTCTTGGTTTATCTGAAGCAAGCGCTTTTAGTCACCCGCCTTCTGTTATCTAGCCCTATTCGTGGGACCGACGTCAGCACGAATGACGCCTTCATGCTTGGGCTGAAGCAAGCTGTTTTCGTTGTCCGCCATCTTGAATCCCAGCCTTTTCGTGGCTGCTACGTGGCACGAATGACGTCTCCCTGATTGGAAGCAAGCTTCAAACTGTCGCCATGCTCCTCTCTTTCGCCTTACGGGTATTAGGCTTATTGAAGCCAATGGATGCAACTGTCTCTCGCTGGCTGTTTCGGTTTTTACCAAAGTGCATTAAATTCATTAACTCTTTAGAAGAAACTTCTTTCTAATAGACGTTTAAAATTATAAAAAAAAACAGGGAACATTTTTTTGCTGAAGTTGGAAAACTGAGACACATGCAAGTCCCTTTAGTATTTCTCTTCTCCAGACTCCAGCAAATTACAAAAGTGTGTGGCTTAACCACTATGCCCCCACCCCTCAACGATTCGGCAAAGACAACCAAAGCCTCGCACCTTCCAAATTAGCTTGAAACAAGCAAACATGTAAAGGAAAAAGTGGAAGACACACAACCACTAATTCTTCTCACCCGATAAGTCATGGACCAGAAGCAAGTTCTGTAGGCTGCCTCCACTCTTGTGGCCTCCTCTCTTCCTTGCGAACAGAGGAACAGAGGAAACACATGATGTCGTCGTCGGACACTGCCGTTCACCACCATGCATGGATTTGACGACTGAACGGGTAGACATCATTTGAAAAATTTAAGACACGTGACTGATTAACATCACATCGTGCCACCCTGCTGGTCTCCACCCAGTGTTCTCATTATTGCCGATTGCAGCATTGACTCCTCAACGGAAACTGCCGTTCACCACCACGCATGGATTAGGTGACTGAACGGACAGACACCGAGTTAAAGGAATCACACATCGTGGCTCCTTCCCTGTTGCCTCTCAGGGTCGATCCACATCTCTCCCAGTGAGCAGCATAATCTTAACCGTCTCGACTGGGTTTGGCTGATCGTCATCATTTGCGCATCCACTGTCATTTGTTCACCAACCGAGAAGAAGGCTCATTTTCACCAACACATTCAACTTCTGGGACCCAAGACCTGAGCCGTTGTCTCTCCCTGCTGTTCGTCTCTTTTGTGATTACAATAAATTACCCACGCATCAAGCTGATAACATTCACATTTCGTGAGTCTCCGCCCAGTGCTATTTTTCGTCAAAACTTTCAGCTTCATGAATGCATAACGAAGTATGTAGCTCACTTCTGCTATTCGTCTCTTTGTGGTTAAAATAAATTACCTACGCATCAAGCCGATCGCCTTCACAATTCGTGAATCTCTGCCCGGTGCTCTTTTTAGTCAAAGCTTCCAGCCTAATGAATTGAAGACAAAATGCGTTGCCGACTCCTGCTGTTCTCTTTTTCTGGTTAGATTAAATTACCCACACAACGAGTCAATCATCTTCACCTTTCGTGCGCTTCCGCCCCTTTTTCATCAACGCTTCCAGCTTCATCAAAGTAAGACGAAATGTGTTGCCCACTCCTGCTGCTCGTCTCTCATGGCTAGAACCTACGCATCAAGTCGATCACCTCCACTTTCGTGGACTTACGCCCAGTGCTCCTTTTCGCCAGTGCTTCTTGACTGAGCATCCAAGACAAACAGCATTATCAACTCCTGCTGCTCATGTCTTTCGTGGCTAAAACCCACGTATCGAATTGGTCGCCTTCCCCATTCGTGAGCCTCTACCCAGTGCTCTTTTTCTTCAAAGCTTCCAACTTCATGAATGCAAGACGACATGCGTTGCCTACTCTAGCTGCTCATCGCTTTCGTGGATAGAACCCACGTACCCAGTCGATCGCCTTCTGCTTTCGTCATTTTCGCCCAGTGCTTCTTTTCATCAATGCTTTTAGGCCTAATTTTTTTAACTGCAGCTTTAATTTCGTAAATAGCAGATAGGCCTAATGGAGAATTTGGTTCGACGGTAAGCCTATTCATTCATGCAACAATGTGATGAGGCTATTTTAAACAAAGCTGAAATCTTTCGTTTTTACGGCTGCGTGTTATCCTTAGGATTTCAATTCGACGATCAAATGTTATTATTTAATTTAATTACGTCGAAGAAGTCTACTAGCTAAGGAAGTAACGATGTTTTAATTTGCCATGTTATTTACCTAACTTTCGACACTGAATCTAACGTTGTAAACCATGGTCGTCTCTGTCTGGTATCATTACGAAGATGAAAAAAACGACGGACGGACAAAGTCTTTGCAATAGTCTTCTACAGAAGACTACAACGCACACTAGCCTGATCATTTGACTGATCGTATTTGGCGTGGAAATGCAGCCTCAGAGTTGTAGCAATAAATGTAGCAAGTTGTAGCAAGTTGTAGCAATAAATAACCAAACAGTGTGCCCTGAAGCGTAAACTGTGGAAGCGTTATAAAAGCAACCCTTCCCCGTCACTATTACTAGCTTATAACAAAGCACGCATTCTTTACTCTCAGCAGGTTGAAACTTTGGCATAGGGCTAGGGAGATCACAACAATACATGAGGGAAATTATGCTGCTTTAAATAGATTGTACTGTCAGAAAACTGCAACCTCTCGTGCTTTACCACCCTTCAAAGTGGTCGACGCGCCATTAAGCCTCATTGGGGGCCCCCCCCCCCCTCAAAGTGGACAGCTCGTTTATTACAGATAGCAAGGAAACGGCTGAGGTGCTTAGGAAAATATTTAGTGCAAATAATATTATTGATGATGAGAACAATGCTTTAAGCTCTCCTTAACCATTTAATCGGCATCCATTCGAACCCTGTACACATGTGGCTTTCTCTGTGGATACTATTATTCGTGCTATCAAAAACCTCAGACCTAGTCATTCTTGTGGCCCTGATGAGTTTTCCGCATTTCTTTTTAAGGAAATCGCTTTCCAAATAAGCTATCCTTTGTCCAGGATTTTTACACTGTCCTTCGAACAGGAGTGCATTCCATCGATCTGGAGTTTGGCAACTGTTATACCAGTATTCAAGAAGGGATCTTCTTCTGATCCTCATAACTATAGGCCAATTGCCTTGACGTGTGTTGCTTGTAAAATTATGGAGTCAGTTATAAGGGATAATATTTTGAATTTCCTTGAGCGTCACTCCATTATTCATCACGACCAGTTTGGATTTGTTCCAAACCGATCTGCCACCCGTCAACTGCTATTGGTGCTAGACCAATGGACATCTGCCCTAGATATTGGTGTCCCATCTAATACTATTTATTTTGACTTTAAAAAGGCATTCGAGTCAGTTATACATCGGAAGCTTTTGTTTAAACTTCAGGAATATGGTATTCATGGTAACCTTTGGGGTTGGCTAGCTGCTTTTCTGCGCAACCGAAGGCAGCAGGTTGCTATAGGGGGGACTCTTTCTTCTAAGGTTCCTGTTCCTAGTGGGGTCCCACAGGGTTCAGTACTGGGTCCTCTTCTCTTTGTGATTTACTTGAATGATCTAACATTTACTAATGATAACACTTTTGGTTATAAATTTGCTGACGATTTAAAGATTGGGACAGCTAATGTTGACCAAACCTTTACTTCCGATCTTGATAAGGAAATTCAAAATGTGGTTAACTGGTCGCATTTATGGCAATTGCTTCTCTCCTCACATAAGTGCATTGCTTTCCATGTCGGCGTTAATAACCCTAGCCATGTGTTCAGCTTGGAAAATGAAACTTTACCATCGGTGTACGAAGTTCGAGATTTGGGAATTTGGTTTACCCATACACTTAAGCCTTCTGTGCATTGCCAGAAAATCAGTGCCTCTGCATTTCGACGTTTAGCAATTGTCAATCGATGTTTTACTTCTAGTAGTATTGCAACAAAAATTTGGGCATTCAAAGTTTTTGTTCGCCCTTTGCATCAAGTATGCAACCCCAGTGTGGTCCCCTTTCCTCTTGAAGGATATAGACTTACTTGAGTCGGTTCAGCGCCGGTTTACAAAACGATTACCGGGCCTACGTGATATCAAATATGCAGACTGCCTTAATATGACGGGATTAGAATTACTTGAACTTCGAAGAATTAAGTTCGATCTCGTCCTAACGTACAGGATTTTGCGTGGTCTTATCTCTGTGGACCTTCCCTTTTTTGATAGGGCACCAGTGCAATACACCAGGGGACATTCTTGGAAACTGTGTGTGCAGAGTTCACGTCTTGATTGCCGGCGTAATTTCTTCTCGGTTAGAGTCGTCCCAGTTTGGAATGCCCTACAAGCTGAAACTGTTAACATGGGAAATGTATCTGGTTTCCTCAGAATGCTTTATAAGAACCCCCTTCATAAATTTCTTAAGCACCCTATTTGACTCTAATCAAGATTGTCTTCTATCTTAGGCCCGGTATTAGCGTTTCATCAACCTTCCGGTTCCTTCCCACGATTCATGTGTGGTAAACTCATATTATTATGATATTATTATTATATTATATATTATTACGTCCTCGAGTGAAGTGAGACGCCGCCGAATGAGCGAGCGACTTGGTTACTCCACAACATTAAAAACGTACGATGTGTGTTTGTGCGTCTGCTCCTCCGGAATAACGCACCTATGAAGATGAGAGTACTGCCCAACGAAAGATATTTAAATTACGCTTCTAATAAGCTTATTTTCATTGCAGTAACTTGAGTTTTTGACCATCAAATGCACACAAAACTGCTAAAAAAAAACTGTTCATAACGTCAAAGTTTGACCAGGCAAACTTATCAGAAAAAAACTTTGTTACAAAAAAAAACTTAAGAGGATGAAGTATTTTGCATCATATACTTAGGATTAGCAAAACAACATACAGGTCTAAAATATTGGTTAGCTTAAGTACCGAAAAAAACAGATCAATAGGTTTTGAAAGGTTGTCGTACATTACCTATTTTTTGAAGCACGGCGTTACCAGGAATCCTTTTCCTGTTTTTTGTATTCTTAAGATTGTAATTATCTCAGTGGGCAGCCACTTGGTACTCGTCTTTTTTTTGTAATATTATTTTTTGTTACATTGCAGATATATTGCTTATGTTCGCGTATTCCGCTATGAATTAGCATTTAAGCCTTTACGCCTTTTTCTTTAAGCCTTTAAAAATAAAGGTGTTAAATTATTATAAGAATTCAGTTGGCCTGTAGGTAGGTCATGGCAATGGTCGAGGGGAGTTGTGGCTCTCTTCATTTGTCAGTCATTATGCTAAATTTCGACAGCAAACACACAATTCCTAACCAAGCCATCTTTCTAAACTTACTTCTTAAGTATTTGTGAGAAGTATGAATAAATATTCTTGACTTATCAATGAAAACAGCTGTCTACAATGCAACCACGTTTCCCTCCTAAAAATTAGCATGGTTTTATTAGTGATTCAGAAGAGGTTTTCTTTGTATCTGAGCGTGGGGCAGTGGCTATGATAGCGACCTACGGTGTGAGAGGTACCCAGTTGAATTCCGTAGCTTGAATTTTTTTCTCTCTCTTAAGCTATCGTAAATTTTATTTAAAAATTTTTTTTAGGCCACCAACTCCTATTTTCTTAATGAATTAGATTTT
>JAHWFP010111269.1:0-15907 GCA_023313725.1 Lithobius niger
CATGATGCTCTGGATTCGGGACACTTGGGAATAGCAAAGACCATGGAGAGGTTGCGGACAGTAGTATTTTGGCCTGGGATATTTCTTGACACAAAGTTATACGTGAGATCATGTCATGTATGACAGATTTCGAAGCCGACACAAAGAACAAAGAAGGGATTGATGGTTCCAGTGATAGCGACACGACCTTTTCAGCATGTAGTGATCGACTTCGAAGGTCCTCTACCAAGGACGACACAAGGCAACCGCTATATTCTCAACACAGTGGACTATTTTACGAAATTGGTAGGGTTCATTTCCACATGCTTTGCAACTGCGAGGGCAGCACCGGTACACTTCTTCAATGCAGTAGTGAGAGAGCATGGGCCACCAAAAGTTTTGATCTCGGACAATGGAGCGGCATTCGCCTCCTGATTACTTCAGGAACTGGGGCTGCTATTCGGCACAGAGTTGAGGAAGATTACATGCGCAATGGAATGGAACTGAACGAGTAAATAGGTCACTAAAGAACTCGCTTAGGATGTTTGTCAACCAGAGACACAACGCCTGGGGACCACTCTTGCCAAACTTAGAAGTAGCATTCCGGACAGTTCCACATACAAGCACAGGGAACACGCAGTACTTAATGGTTTATGGCAAAGATCCATGGAGTCTAACGAAGTTGATTACTTTACCAGCGCAAACATCAGGCTTCATGAACGAAGATCAATTTCAGGCGCGTCAGCAACACCTAGCAGGGGCAAGCGATCTAGCAAGAGTGCACCTGGCAGAAACAGAAAGAGTAACGAAGATAAACTATGATAAGAGACGACGAGATGATCATTTCGAGGAGAACAAGCTAGAAAAGATCAAGGCGCACGTTTTGTCACTTGCAAGTAAGGGGATAACGAAGAAGCTAGCACCGATATACTTGGCACCATACACAATCCTGGAAAGGACACGAGAGTTGAAATACTGTGTGCAGAAGATTGACAACCCGGAAGACGAACGTGTAGTCAACGTTGTAGACATCAAGCCGTACTTCGACCCCATCACCATAGATGACGTATAATGGTCAGAAGAAGTGCTTCCATGAGAATTCAATGACGATAAGGCTTTAGACAATGTCTCGACCGAGGAGCAGCTTCCGCAAGGTCACCCTGGTTATCCACCGGACATACCTCACATACTACGTGGAGATCGGATACCACAGGAAATTGATGATGGTAAGCTCTTCGACAATATCTCGGCAGAAGATGCAGACCAGTTGCAGGGCGGTGAAAAGGTCTTGTAGCAGAAGAAAAAGGAGCTTCAGGGCATTCCTAACTATCCATTGAGATCAAGAGTGAAACTGGTTTACCACAAGTCACGTCTATCACCGACAGTTCATAACCACGTAGATGCGCCATTCGGGCACGGGACCGTACGAGATTGTAAACTGGAAGACACAGTTTGTTTTCAGCATTCGTCACGTCACAGGTAAAGAAGAAGTACGTGAGCAGTGTCATGTGTTCGACATTGCTCCGTTAGCACTGGACTGGGCACCAATCATGGCGAAGAGTACACTCTGTTGTGTCGGCAGTGAATCACGTAACAGACTTCCCGTTGGTGAATCGCAAGGTAGTGGTGACAATGTACCCGTCGCTACAGCCGTTGAGCAGGGGAACCATAAACTTTCCGTACAACCCCAAGGCTCTCCGAACTTCGGTGCAGTGCCACGAAGTGCTTCAGTTGATGTTCAGCAGGATGCTTCGGATGATGTGCGTGTGTGTGTAACAGTGAGGCAAATACAATACTGTTGACGCCAGTTCCAAAATTAACGTTGCAAAGGACTGCCAACAGGAAGCTCGCGCACAAAGCGAGACCGCAGCAAAACTGCCGTAAGCCTTTGCGTTACAGAGTGAATAAAATCAGCTGCAAAGAAACCAAAAAGGATAAAGATTTCAACCCTCTGACTGAGATGTTCCAGTCGGTGCCACAGTACGAGTGGAATTCTTTGCTGGTTGAAACTAACACAGACTAGTTGTCTAATATGTCTCATTATACATAATCAATTGTAGGTTAAGTGGTAACTGGTAACAGTCATATATATTATCAACGGTGTGTATCATATAAGAGGCTTTTCGGTAAAGTTTTAACAGGATGGTGTTAGGAATTAAAATTCACAGGGTTGGATCTCAGCACAGGGAATGGTTTAGTTCTGGAACTGCTATCGCAGGATGTTGATCCCAAACTCGCAGGGCGATAGTAGGGAAAGGGGAAAAAGTCGTCAAAGCGTCAACATTCCACATTCAGTAAAAATCAAGAACTGGAGCTGGTCCAAGAAAGGGGGTAGGAATTAGGCATTCAGACCAGGGTTGGAATTTCATGATGCAATGAAGTAGATGTGATACTCGAAGGTGTACATGTTGTAGCATGACTGTTACTTTACCAGGTTGAAATTTGTCCTATATAATATGGTAGCGTGGAGAAATTTAAACCTTAAGTTCGTAAACGGTGGGAATGTCACCGAATTGTTAAGCATTATAAACCTAAAGATGGTGGACGGTTTGGAAGTTCTTGTATATTCTATTCGATTTACAAGATTTAAACCTTAAGATGGTATATGGTTAACATTTTTGAATAGTGTTAAGGAGTTCAAACCTTAAGATGGAATTGTAAAAGTGTGGATTTAGCAAATTAGAATCTTAAGTTGTTATACGATTCACAAAAGTTCAAACCTTAAGATGGTTCACTTTAAGTTAACTTTAAGTTAGTTCATACAAATCGTAAGATGTGATAGGATTTGTAATAATTGCCTGGAGGTCGATTTCGGCGGAGGGGAGTGTGTCACGAGGTAACCCCCATTTAACACCTATCCACAGGCGGAATAACCCTCAGCGATGCAGCTGCGTAACCATGTTTACCGGTTGCTAAGCAACTGGATTCCCGCCAGTATCATTGTCGATGTTGTAAGCGACATGGAGTTGTTTGAAGCATGTAGCTTGCATTCATATTCAGTGCACAATAAAGCGTTATTTAACATCTAATGGTTGTGCGGCTGAGTTATCCGGCACTTAGAACCGAAAACCTCTACACATTCTTCATTATTCTTATTACTTGACAAAGATCAACCCAACGTGAATGTGACTTGGAAGAACATCCAAATGAAATTGTAGGACACAGCAACCAAACATATAATCAGTAAAAACACCGTTATTCATCTTACTGTGAAACACTACAACGATTGAAAAATATCACACGAAAGTCTGGTGATTTTAATATTACAAACCAGATTGGGAAAGACTTGCGAGGGATGCTCAAAGTTGAATGGAAGATTGTGTGTAAAGAACGGCCTGAGTGATACAGTGGGCAAGGGTGAATCAATCAACGGAATATAGCAGACAGCGGCAGTTTCGAATTCAAACCGTGTATTGGACTGAAAAACAAAATGTAAACAGAGTTCAACCTTACCTTTACTGACTACAGTTAGTAGTTGAAAATTTTCAGTTTGTAGACTATCAGTTTGTAGACACACTGTGAAAGTGTGCATTTTTGTGAGTCTCGTGTGACATTTTTCAAACATATTATCCTATGTAATATTCACTTTACTGTAATATATTTTGGCACGATGTGTATGTTGCACACTTCCACTGGCATATGCTAATTTGAACAGGAGTTGAAAATTGTCTAGTAAATAAGAACTATATTTATAGGTAAATGTCTGATGGAAACGGAAGATTTACCTACAGCAAAATGCAATATATAGTCCAAATATCATTTTGGCTGGAGTATAGTTAGTAGATTCATGTACACTGATCTGCATAGCCATTAATATAATAGGAAACCAATGATCCCAACCATGTGCTGATTCTGATGAAAAACAATGCAGGAGAGACAACAATGTTCAATTCTGCCTTTCAACACTGCCATTGACCTGTGGATGAAATTGAATAGCCTTCCATTTATGAAATTTTAGTAACTGGCACGTTTTGAAAAATACTCTAGCAGTAAATTCAAGACCGTGATCCAATTACATACTTTCTGGTATTCCGAAGCATATAAGCGATTGACTTACTACTTTACTGGCAATTGATTGCGGCAGTATTGTAAGGTACAGCATACACTTCTGGCAATCATGTGAAATTATTCACCATGACTAAGATGTATTTTGAGGCATCAGGTGTCAGAGGTAAAAATCCGAACAAAACCACAGACATACATTCCATAGACCAACCTTATGAACAGACTTAAATGTCTGCTCATGGCTGCAGTCCCGTAGGTTTTGATGTGTAGCAGATTGAACAGGAATTGCCCAAAACATCAATGCCCATTACATCAATGTAATATCCAGGTTAAAAGAATTTATATCTTAAACAAACAATTAACTTTTCTTGTCCTTGATGTCTACTTGTTCGTTCTTATATGGGACTGTCAGTTATTACAGGAAATTTGCACACACTTTTGTAGATATGTGGTGCCGTTATGTGTGGATCGTGAAGGTTGATGAACATAAAAAGCATTTAAATCTCTGAAAGGACATTTAACTTCAGCACCAGTTTTGGTCTCTCCTTGACATACATTGGCATGGCTCCTCCATGTTAATGAAAACAGACTGGCAGTGGTGCTTTACACCAAACTCAGGATGGTGTTCACAAAGATATCTCATGTGCCAGTCACATTTAATAGAGAGAAGAACGTCATGATTTACTGAGCCAATCTTAGTGAATTGTGGGTTGTGACTTGAGTGGTTTCGGCACTGCATTCCATTTACTGTCCAGACTGATCATGCTTCTTTAGAGATAGCTATGCAATTTTAAAGATCCCGAAGGCCAACTCGCCATGTCAACTCGTGGTTTTTCTTGTCATTTCAGAATACGACTTTGATATTCATCAGAAATACTATGTGCAGAAGATTGACAACCCGGAAGACGAACGTGTAGTCAACGTTCTTCGCTGGCCAAAACTGATGCCTTGTCTCGTATTCCTTCTCAAGAATGACACAGGATAGAGGATCCTCTTGTCATTCACTTCAGCAATATCGCTGCTATTCTTGCCCCTTTTAACACTATCTCTGATGAAGAATTTCGAACTGATCAGTTACAAGATCTTAAAACTGCATTTTTTCTATGGTGTTTAAAGATTTTTTTTTAAATCAATGCCTAGAGAAGTACTACACAATTTTTGATAGGCCATGCTCTTTCTGAAATCAATCGCAATCCCAGTATATATACAATTATTTGCTACGGAAAAGCTTCACTTGTTGTTATGGTCGTGAGCGATGACAATTGGTGGCTCCAATTAAACTTCGTCCTTTAATCTTCGGAATGCTACAACGTAACTTCAAGAATGATTAATTTCTTGTCTATGGCGTTACTTTTTCTGTTGTGGTAAATTTCCAGTCTATGACGCCACTTTCAACATCACAGCTGACTTCAACCAATGAGGGCATTGACAACATATGGTGAGACAATCAGTGTGGGACCAATCAGTAGCCTCAAGTGACACTATAAAAAGACATAGACAGCAGCTAACGTTCTACGTGACCTGACGTAAAATAGTAACTGTCACAAAAGCATTAACATCATATTATTAAATAAATAGCCATAAGTGCTACAATACAAATACAACACAACGTTACTTCTTCGTCTTCAGGTTCCCAAATTAATTATTTTTTAAAGCGCACAGTCACCTGTTGTTAAATGGAATGCACTAAAAGACTTAAAATGATAAACACCACAATATCCTTTTTTACATCATTTAATGCATTCCATTTAACAGCAGGGTGATACATGGCATTCCATTTAACAGCATGGCTTTGCCATGAAATCCTAATTTCGGAACCTGATAAAGAAAAATTACATTTTTCTAAACGTCGCTTTGTATTGTAGCGTACTACTTTTGGCTTTTTATTTAATAATCTGTGACGTGTGCTTTCCAAATTAACCTTTTACATCATAGGCAGTCACCATTTAATGTGACATGCACTCTGATGACATACCTGGACATCAAAATAGTTTCAAATTCTATTCTTAACTGGTATTGACATCCTCCAGTCTTAAGCATTAAAAACGTACGGTTGGTTGGTTTGTCTGTCTTCTCCGCAGGAAGTAGGAAACTAAAAATGTGAGGACGGTTTTGGAAGACAGGAAATTAATCTGGATGTCATTTAGGCATATTTTCCAAGTTCAAGAAAAAGGTTTTCCCCTCGGAAAAACCGAAAAACCCCATTTGAACCATTGTTGAAACAAATTTTTTTAAGTTGATTGTTAGTTTCGGAATATCACATATTCTTGCTGAGAGGAAGGTCCACAATTGTTGCGATACATAGGCCACGCTTTCCCAATGTACCTTAATTATACCTAGTTTTTAGTATTTTCCCAAAACCTTGGGGTCGTAATTATATTTCCTCCTTGTTTTCTCGTGCGGGCACGCTAGCCTATTATGTAAAACCTCTGTAAACAACCGTTTGATAATGAAGTTCACTTTTCGACGGCTGGACTTGACCAGCAAGCATCATCTGACTTAGACTGCCTTCTTGCTTGGGGGAATTGGTTGGAGTCAGATGTTAGGACTAGACTATTTACGCCTGCATAAGGGAAAAGGTGGATGATGAGGTTAAGAGGAAACCTAGCGGCCGTAGGCCTCTTTACTGGGACTTAGAATTTGCAGTAAGGTGGTTTAGTCTATGAATGCAGTCTTTAGTAATTGTCACTAATCAATTCTAGTCTTTCTGTTTTCACATGCCATCTTTAGCTGATGTCTGCGGGCCCCAAATGAACCTAATCCCTCTTTAGATTTTAAGTCTTTTAAGGACCGGGACTTAGCATTTTCTCCGTATTAGCTAGCTAAATTTGAGCAACCCGATGCGCAACCACCAGTGGCTGCATAGTTTTAGTCCACTTGCAACTGCCAACCTTTTAGGTCTGGGTTCAGGCTAGTGGCATAACTCTCCCACTTTGCTATTTTTCTGGACAGTAGTGCCGAAACCCGGGAATCTATTTCTGAAGGTTTCGTTTGGATTTTTTCTTCGGGAAGTGTTCTTTGGGGTTTTTGGAGTCCTTTGGGTTTTTGCGTTTTTCCGAGTATTGTTAGGACCACTTGAGGGTTTCCTTTTTGGAGTCTGTTGGCAATTTTTAGTTTTTTGTTTGATTATTAAGGTGAAATGTGGTAAGCCAAGCAATAGCTAATCCCAGGCCTTAAGTTCCATTGTTTAGTTAGAATTATGCCACTGTAAAGCCTGACGTGCTTCGATCTTGGTCAAATTTGGTAGTCATATGCAGAAGGGTCTTGGGAATCTAGTTTTATGGTTTAAAACGTTAATCCTATTTTTAGACCTATTTTGGATTTTTGGGTTTGAAACTTAGGAGGTAAAATAAAAAGATTTTTACTTCGGACAATTTTTTATTTAAATTTTATTTTGGCGGTAAAGGCTATTTTAGAATTTAGGGGTAGTTTAGTAAAGGGGAACACCTTTGCTTTGGCGTATGGGTTGCTTTATGGCAATTTTCAATTTTCTTTGGCTTATACAAATTTCTTATTTTCTTTGGCCTACGACTATCAAATTTGAGCACTATCTGAACACGTTAGGCGTAACTAGTATCATAGGTCTAACTAAAGCGATGGAACTTACGGTCCGGGCTAAGCCCTCTTTGGCATACCCACGTTTCACCTTAAGCCCTACTCTGCAACCCTACTTGCAAAAGTCCAAAACAAAAACCTAAAAGGGGACTTACTGAAACACCATCAAACAAGAACTCTAAATTTGACCTAACCATATTCGCAAGCAAAAACAACCTACCGGGAACCAGCTATATCCCAGCCCCCTTCTCTCCAGTGAAGAAAAAACCCAAATGGAACATCCCGAAAAAGCCCCCGCAAGTTTCGGCACCATGACGAAAAATAGGTGGGAGAGCTAGGAAATTAGACTGAAACAACTCTTAAAGCTGGGAACTTTGAGATTAAGTTAAGGTTTGGAAAATAGTCTGGTTTACGTTGGGGGAACGTTTAGGTTAAGGGGCCTAATCAAAATTGAGCCTACTGAAGCCTAACCAAAAAAATCCCCCTAACCAGGAGACTTTGCAGGGGTCGAAGAGGATTGGCTGTCTCAAAGGCTTTCTGATTTTGCATGCTGGCCCCGTTGCATAAATACAATTTGATAACCCCTGACAACCGCAAAATAAAGGTATTTTGGGTAAAGAAACCTCCAGAAGGTTCTAGAGGCAGAAACGGAAATAAAATTACAATACATAGATATTGCCCACCTTTGTAAAATTAGACACATAAAGACTCTTAAGATTTGCCATTGACCTCAGCAAACATGCAAGTGCAAGATTTGCGATACAGTATGCCATTAGCTGGTCTGCTGTCAGCAGTGTAGCATAATTGTGGTAAACACGCATAACTTCTAGGTATGATTTCGTGCAGCGTATAGGACTGAAATGCTTTAAAAGCACACGAAATGGTTAGCTAACTCTGTCATCAAACCTTTGTAATGATCTTTGTTTAATGACACATTCCTATCTTTTGATGTTTCACAACTATATCTCCATTGGAAATGGGGCTAAATAAATTATTGCACAAAAACGTTATGACACACAAATCAGGACGTAAAGTCAACATTCCTAAAAAAGGAAAATAAGACAACCCCTATGTATGGTTGGTGTAAAAAGTTATACGGTTTGGTGGTACGATCACAAATTATAGGTGACGTGCATTTCCTGGTGTCCAGTTCTGACGTTGCTTCTACTGTGCATCTTACGCAGCACAATTTATTCGAATAAAAAAATCTGTTCACAATTGGTATCAGGTTGAAAAATTAGCAGCAAAACTTACTACAAAGAAAAATGAAAGAGTAGGCACAAAGTTATGGTTTGTTTATGAACTGAACATTACGAAAAATACGCACTGTACAATGATAATGATAGTTTTTTGTTGTGAAATTGTCCATCAGCAGCATAAATGTTGAAACAAGAAATGTCCTCGAGTGACGCGAGACAATGCCGAATGACCGAGTGCCAGCAAGCGACTCGGCTAGTATTCATTATATTCGAAGTTCTACCTACTGTTTTCTATAAAACCACATTTGGTTTTGTGTTATTAATTCGTAGATGGTGACAGTAATCAAAAATTAAAATTTTAAGTATTTTCGGAAAAACAACCAAACAATAGTTGAGGAGTAATACTAAACTATACTTGAATCTGTTTACTCTTAGAATATCAATTTCAGTATGATAGCTAAACTTTAACTACTAGAAAGGTAGATCAACTTATTGAATTTAAAATTATGATTAATGGTGGAAGCACCAACAACAGGCTATTTGAAAGGATCAATTTTCGTCATTAGAAACCTGGAGAATCTTTTGCAACAATTTAATTTGAAATCAATATAACAGACGTCAGCATCAACACGAAGCTAGCATCGGAAAGATACAACGCTCCACCTTTCAAAAAGGTGAATTAATGGTGAGGATGAAGAATAGTTTCAGTTTCGATTTCTGAACAAACGATCAAGTACATGAGGTAGTGTTCTTTTTAAATGCTAACAATTAATATCTAATTTACGTAGGAACATATATTACAGATAATAAAGCTAGGCATTTTCTTTCTGGGGAAGATAATTTATATTCGTGACAGCCAAAAATAAGAATTAGAAAAAAAAATTCAACACATCACAAGAGGACAAAACCTCCTTACACTTATCCATGAAAATTTCTGAATCTGATGCACGCAATTTAATAAAAGTCATTTACAGATTTTTGAATAATTAACGTTACATTTTTTGTAATATATTTTTTTTGCATTATTTATAAGCAACGTCCTCGCAGATAAGTGACATTCCCGTGCAGTCACTTTGCCATTCCATACCTCGAGAATAGCTCTAATATTTTTAATTGTCTGGCCTAGCTATGAGGTGACATTCATTCAAAAACCCAATCAACCTTATTCCCAAATGTAAATAATCCGAAATATTTCTTAATGAATGTGTGTTTTGTAAATAACTGAATAAAACTCTGTAAATAATATAAAGGTAAATAATAGGAAATAAGCCATCAGTGAAAATCATAGACATATACGTGAATAAAGGAGGATTTCTATACTCCGTTATTTCCTGTGTATGATTTTCGTTGATGGCTTATTTACAATGAACCTTGGGTGTGTGTGTGTTAGGTGACCATATTGCTTAAAATATCTCTTACAATAAATAGGAATGGTGAAAAAGAACTTGGTCATTCCAGTTAATTGTGACTAGTGATGCAGTTGTATTTTCTTTTATTCCTTTTTTCGTTGTGTTCCAAGAATGACGTCGTAGGTGGGATACAACAGTAATGGTCAGACAATTTAGTGGTTAGTTTGAATCACTGGCGAAAGAATTAAAAAAAACAAATAAATCGTAGATGTATGTGATAACAGCAAGAAATTAACATTGAAATACATTAATGTTTATATCAACATCATTTGGAACAGAACGAGTGATAGGGTGAAGCCGGATTTTTGCCAAATAACAACAGCCAGAGGTGTCAAACTCAACGTCATGGTCGTAATTGTCAGCTCTACAGTTGTTGTTCGTGACTTTGAGTCAACATCATCCATAGTCATAAGTGCCATGTGGGGAGTTGGCGTGACGTATCCAGTCTCAGTGCATATTACACCCAGCAGCAAAAAGAGGTATAGCTGAGGTGGGGGATGGGCAATAGCAGTGGCGATGAAAGCTGAAACCGGTCACCACAGATGAGACAAAATGTGGGTCAAGCAACATCAGAAAATGGTCCCAGTCCATAAAGGGAGTTAGAGGTACTTCCGGATGACAACCCCACACATTTCCCTCACCTACAATTAATCCTGAGATCAAAACTCGAAAATTATTATCACAGGATCCTTAGAAATGTCTATCCAAATAATACAATATTTGGTTAAAAATGGATTCTAGATAGAGATAACTGAAGATGAGGTTGTTACGATCGCAGCTTCATATTACAGATGAAACTAACCTAATTTCTAACTATTGAACGATGAGAATGACCTGCACAAGGTTTTGAATTCACAACTGCAGCATGGGTCTGCTAAGTTTTCTCGACACTCAGTTTCCGGATGGCACGTTTTCCCCAAAACGTTTTCCCAACAGGAGCTTTTCCGACTGGTGGTTTTTTCCGACTTATGTTTTAAAAAAATACGTTTCATACTATAATAATAATAATAATAATAATAATAATACGATTTGACACAGGAACAGTAGGTCTTGCAAGGATCCGAGGATCACTGACAGCCAGCCTTGACTAAGCGCCACTAGAAAATTAAATTAAAAAAGGTAATACTACAAAGTTATGAATAAATCCTAATCCCCTCACCTTCCCTTGGCCATTCTGTATCATTATTTATGATTGTCTTCTGTTTTTTACTTGAGGCTGGCTGTGAGCGATCTTATGGTCCTTGCCAGACCTGTCGCTATCGTGACAAATTGTTATTATAAATCACCAACAAAACTCTGGACGTTTCAAGAAATGTATCAAGCAATGCTTTGACATGATTGACCGAAAAGGTTTTGAGCTGCGAGCAGTGTCTGCAGTGTCTGAAAGGGAGTTTTAGACATGAACAACTCTCAAGGAAATAGGTTTTTCTGACAATCACGGTGCGAAGCTTGAACAGCCAATTTAAAGGGGTGGCCACGTGTGTTGACACATGATGTAAAAATCAAACAAAGGTAGATCAATTTCCTTGAAGCCCCTAATAATTTTAAAAGTGAGATAAAGATCTGCACGAAGTCTTCTAGGTCCAGCGACTCAAGGTTTGTAATCAGAAGTGTTTCCGTATATGTTAAGTACTTTAAACCCACGATGTCCTTTGTAAAACATCACTGGACACAGTCGATATTGTCAATGTCCCCCAAGATTGATGGTGACCACACCTGGATATCAGATTCAAGTAGTGGACGAATGAGCGCTTTAAAAGCCCACACTTTAACGCTCACTTTACCAGGCGTAAAACATTGATTTACAATGGCCAAACGTCGGAAAATCCCAGCAATAATCCGGTCATAGTGTTTTGAACTCGTCAGGTCAGCAGTAAGGCAGTATCCAACATATTTAACAGAATAAGCGTCTAGAATTTGGGGATCAACCCCCAAAAAACTATGAGACGGATATTTTTCTGACATGGAAGGCCAGTCATTTCAGGACGGCAAGTTGCAACTCATTAATAGGGTACCAACCTTTACATCATCAACGAGTTAATATTGGAAAAAGGTACCCTCACGGCACTGTAAATCGTTGACAAAAACAACAAAAAGCCAACTGCTGAACCCTGTGGAACTCCACTCCAGATTAAAGAAGAGGTTAAAACGGTGCTGTTAATTGATACACACTAAGTCCTATCCTGAATGAAAGACTCTAGCCATAATAGAAGCTTTCCGCCAATGTCTACACTCACTAATTTAATGATTAATAATTTTCTAATTTACGACACATTCAAAAGCATTCATGAAGTCTAAATAAACAACATCACTATTGGTTCATCAATATTGGTTGAAAAGATTTTTGCGAATTCCTTCTTAAACATTTCTTTCCCACCCCCTCCCCAACCCTTAATTAGCTAAAAGAAATTAAAATAGAGAGCGAAAATGTATAAGGTTTTCCTATACAAAATTATTTTCTACTACATGCAATCTATTCTAACTTTATTCTTAGGTTATATTTTTTAAACTAAATTAAGAGCTTATTTTAAAGTAATTCTTACAGAATTGTGGGTGAGTGGACAGAAAGGATAATGAGTTCAATACTTTAACAGTAACATAAAACGAGGAAATTGTCTCCCTGTAGTACCACAAGATTAAAACGAAACAATATGAAACCAAAACACGCTAAGATTCTAAACTAACATCACATGGACAGGACACTTGTTCCTAGTATTTGACTTGTTTTATATTATTGGTTTTATAACTTCTAATGGGTCAGTTAAATCAGTTGGATGTGAAAGGTGTAGGGAAGGATGACGTAGCACATTTTAAGTAGGTTAACAGGTCGCAATAAAGCGTTAGGTCGCAAGCAGGTTTAGCTGCCACCTTCCCCACTCTTATTGTGGAGTCGTCACTTGTGTGCTCCACAATGGCAGCCATCAATTTCATGTCAATATGTTAACCCTACCAAGATACCCCTTTAACTACTAATAGGCTCTTCTATAATTATATATTGTATTAAGTTGCATCACATGACTTCCTGTTATAATTGTATTTAAAGAGAAGTAAACAGGAAGTTCGCTGTCTTATCAGCTGTAGCCTACACTCTGGTAGTCCGTGTGTTTATTACCATTGGTGCCCACGCTGGGCTAAGGTGTGTCCCCGCCTAGGATATCACACTTATAATTCTATAAAAAATAAATTTAAATTCAGCTTTCAAAAGCTGATTTAACCATTTTTATCATTTAATAATAAAACATTTGTTTGCAAAGCAAAACAGGTCAGGCAAGGATCGCTAGTATCACTTACTGCCTGCCTAATTTACATACAACCCAATAAAATTTCACTAACAGTGCTTAAAAAGAAAACAAAGTAGGGCATCAATAAGTTGATCTATATAAACAAGATGCACTACACTGCATTAGTAATTCGACGTGTTGTATGGCAGAATAAAGAAAAATGTGTAATTGATGTATGCAGTTGTAACGGCAGACATACCAACAGGACATTACTAAAAAAACTGAATGCGTGGTGTACTTAAGAATATCTCCTATATTGCACATTATATTTAAAAAAAATGTCTCGTAACTTTTGCTATACTACGATACAGCAAATGAGCCAGAATCTTGTGTGCAACGATGCAATCACTGACCAGATAAGTTTTCATCGGACGCTGGTATTGGTTTTCTTACAAAAAACAAAAACGAACTGAAAGCTTCGTTGTTTTACAGTTTCCCGTTCCATTTCTTCTTGTTCATCGGACTTTTACATTTTTTAAATCTTCGAACATCATATTTTCAGTAAATTCAACAGGTAATTGGGGTGGAAGGGGGGGTAGGAGAAATCATAGTGCGCTGAGGGTACGTGAGGTTGACTACTTTAAATTTATTTACACCTTTTAGGTGTAGTAACAAAAGTTAAAATATTCACACGAAAATTGTGACAAATTCGACAATGAATATAACACTGCAAATTCATGTGGCAAATTTTTGTTAGGTTACTATGCACGCCTCACGTTCAATGTACCGTCCAGATTCCACCGTAAAAATTCCGTGCACCATCCAGATTACCGCTAGAGGTAAGTGACAACTCGCTTTGTATTGTACTTCGCGATAAGAGTTGAGCCATCTCGATTCCGTGTTAGTCTCTAACCGACCTTAATTTGAAGAGCTGACTTGCCGAATTGTGCAGTTACATGACAATTTTTTTGCCATTTTTCGTATGAGAGCACACCTTTACGATGACATTTCGCTGACGTCATTCACAGATCGTATACTATCGGCTGACGGTTTTTCGCTTAAGGACCTGTTTAGAGGTTATCATACTTCAAACGGCGTATGTATATTCTGTTCTGCATAATACCTGTTGTACTTGCACACTGCAAGTGTCCTACCAACATACTTGAATTTCGCCAGATCAGTACTGAACAAATGTGCCTGGCTTTTGAGGAGATCTCGCTGACGTAAATCCCGTACCCCCATTTTTTGGCCACAACCACATTAATTCGACGTGTCACACGTCGAATTAAAAAGGCGTTAAATCCTTTAGGTCCTTTAAGTCCTTTAAGTCCTTTAAGTCCTTTTTTTTTTAATTGAAAACGCCTGTGTTGGGAAAAGTTGTGTATTCGTTTCAAATGTTTACCAAATTTTTTTCAGATTTAAATAAAAATATTTAGACCCCCCGCCAGGCTTTTGAAACTTTGCATAAAAAATGGTGCGTGGCAAAAAAAAATATTATATATTTATTTGAAATCTGAAATCACCTGTGTTGGTAATAGTTCTGTATGGGTGTCAAACGTTTGCAAGATTTTTTTCAAAATTTTTAAAAAGTATTTAGATCCCCCGCCAGGCATTTGACATTTCAGTATTGCCTGTGAAATTTCAGTGTTATTAAAAAAGCAGTAGCAGCCCCGCACTTCTTGGGTGGGGGGCAGTAGCACTGCGCAAGGCAGTTCAACGACTTGGGTAGGCATGTCTTGTGCACGTCTTGGACAGTGTGATGCTGGGGCTGATGGCCCTGTGGACTGGGGCCCCTCAAATGAGCAGAGTGGCTTGCCGCTGAAAGTTGCGTTCGTTTCGCCTTGGTAAGACAAGTATGACTGTTCTGCTTTAAAATACAGTAGAGAACTAAGTTGCTTAGTGTTTTTATTGTATAGTTACTACTGCTTTAACCTAGACCCACAATCACATCGCCGAGATTCGTCAGTGTTATAGTTTGCTTAAGCCTACGCTGCTAAAATCGCACGTTGGCTTTGTTTCATTTCAGAAATAATGTCTGAAGTAAAGAAAAGATCATTGAAGACTAAGAAATCAGTGAGTGATCCTGTTTTTGGTGACCCAGAAGACCTATGTAAAACATCCCTACCAACTTACAAAGATGTTTTGAAATTTTATCTTTTTGTTCAAAATAATCTAAGTGAAGACACTACAGCAAAAGACTCGACGTTTGTGGAAATTTCCAGAGTTGTTGTGGAGAAAGTTGAGCAACTTTGGAGTAAGGCTTCGCTTCCTATCGTATCACACCAACAAGGTGTGGCACTATTGAAAAAGTATTACAAGAAGTTCATGGATATTAAAAAGTCTTTAGGAAAAACCAGTGATGCTGCAAAAACTAAACTAAAGAACTTCCAGATAGCGGCAAGAGTTACATTGTTTGACCTGGCAACATGCAAATGTAGTAACTTCTCATTGTGCACCTGTGAGAAATCGAGGAAGATACCAGTCATGGAACAAGACTTCCTGAAGGACCAGAGATCGACGAGGATAATGTACATGGGGA
>JAHWFP010111281.1:0-13669 GCA_023313725.1 Lithobius niger
AAAATTTAAACTTTTGGACTCTAATTCAAAATTTATAGTTTTAACTTAACATGAACCTAAAAGCTTTGAGAATTATGGGAGGTGATGCCATCGGCATTTCTGGTCCCCCACCCCGACAAGCACCGACAAGCCGACAAGCACCTCAGTGATTTGTCATGTCTAGGGACCCAATGACTAAGTGGCAGTGAAAAATTCTCTCAACTCCATTTTGCAAACGGGACCACAGGGCTCGTACTGGACTACAGACGCCGTAAACAACAAATGCCTACAAAGGATGAAAAATACATACACAATGACAGGCAATAAAAAACTGCCTTAATTAGGAGTATGCTTGTTTCACAAATTAGAAATGCACACAAAATACACATATAGCCACTAAAAGGAAACATACTTAAAATATAAAACAACAAACACAAAAAGAAAAAAAGCCTGTACAACACCCAAATTAAGTGCACATAAACATACACATGCACACAAACATTAAACATTTCAAACACAAACTGTGGTTACTTTCTGACATAACCACTAAGCAAAAACAGTCCTTGTTCCCTGGAATTGGAGTTCAAATTATAGTTCGTTGCGTTCGAGTGAACTCTAATTCGTTTTTATTCATGTACCTTCACAGTTGTGAGTATGGGGATACAAGCTCTAATGCTTTTTTCTAAACGGCGATGCGGTTTTTTGTTCAGTTAATCCTATACCTATTGCATATGGCGTAGCCGCATGCATGGTCTAATCATAGCAAGAGATACGTTTTCACATATTTATTAGTTTGAAGCCTAGGATACATATTTTTAACATCAGTTACCCAAGAAATTGTTACAACCAGTCGTTCCAAAACTGGCTGCATGGGGTCGCCGTCCAGAACGAGAGATGGAACATGCAGCAATATTATAATGGGCATTCCGTCAAACCCTACGCGTTCTCCTTTATGCAGATTCTGCTCAAACTCGCTAGGCCAGTTAGTTGAACTTCCCGAATATGCAGTGATGATTTAAGAAGGTACTAAAGCAGATAAAGGCAATTATTCAATAGAAAAAAAGGAGGCTATGTTCATTGCCTTACTTTGTATTTATTAATAACCATCAGAAAAAAAAAGTGTGACAAGTATGTTGGTTCCAATGTTAATCATGCATTCCAATTTATGCCCATTTCACGCCAAAAGGAATGCTTACACACAAAGACAAGCGAACTAACAGTCCAGCTACGAAAAGCGAGTTTCCAGTCAGTTCTTAAGTAACTGGAGTGAAGCGAGCAAAGAACAGTCGATTTCTCAGATCCTTGTTCACTTAGTGAAGAGGGTGTTGAATTTTTTTACCAACCTATGTACGTATGGCACTTTTTTTAAAAGGCCCCTCTGGCCATACATATGGAGTGGAAGGGGTTATTAGTTACAATTTCAAAAATGAAATCAGGGGTCCAGTTATGTTGTTAAGTATCTATCAAAATGTTCAGTCCCAAAATCTTACTGAATGGGGAGTGTGGCCAGCCTCTTTATCTACACATTATATAATACAGAGCAGGCGACCAAGTCACCAGCCACGCCATTTCGTCGTACAATCAAGTACCCCACCCTGTAGTACCATCTGTTGACGGGATTCGCCTTCAAATTCGGGTTGGGACACTTTTCCAACGTCTTCGAACAGATGGCACCACGTACCAAACCTGCCATGTCTCCGTCTATTGACGGCCTTGTACTACAAGTTCGGGTTATAACAATTTTTTCAAAGTCTTCGAAGAGATGGCGCCACTTACCAGACCTGCCGCAACGTTTTTGGGTTCGTTTTTTGGTATTGTTGTGGTACCAAAGCGGGCAACAAAGTTTTAGTCGCGTGGACTGTGCCATTGTCGGCGTTGAGCTAACAAAAAAAAAACAACCCGTGTCTACTAAACCAGACAACTTTAAACCAAACCATGATTGGTTCTTAATTTCGAGGCCCCCAATGGTCCTCGAAATTGGCAGCCTGATACGATGGAAAGGCGCATTTATTTCCTAAATGTTCGCTTCCAGAAAGGAGTTGAATTGATGCTCGTGCTGGTCCTTTGTCGATCTCAGTACTCCAGGCCTGGGATGTAAATCCCAGTACTCCGGACCTGGGATGAAGATATTTTGGTGTCGTTACTTGTGGCACCACAATGGCTGCTTTCAACTGAGGTTCCTTTTTGTTAACCCTCCAGATTGCCATAACTAACTCTACTAGGTTAGCTGTGTGTGTGTATTGTAATATTGCCATGCCATACTTCCTTTCACATGACATAGTCACATGTAAAGTGTTATGTAAGAGCTTGCATACAGGAAGTAAACTGTCTCTTCAGTTGTAGCTTACACAACACTAGTTCTAGTCCTTTATTAAGCCATAGTTATCCACGCGGTACAGGGTGTACAGCCAAAGTACGCTACAGTTGGCGACGAGCCGGTACTATTTTATATCTTAAATTTTAAAGCTAATTTGATAGGTCTTCAGCCACATCTGTGCTTCAAATTTGTGGTAAGTGGCAAATTTTGTCATTTTGGCAATGAAAATCAGTGCTCTGAAAGCCTATCAGAGTTTAGTCTTTTTCAAAATGTGTAATTTTGTCGTGGTAGAGCTGTGTGGTACGAAATGATAATAGTTAAATTTAGTACCTTAACTACTAGAACTGAAATGGGAATTGAATTTATTAAGGTTAATTTTACAATGATAGTATCCTAGAGCGACGCACTAGCGAGTCCCACCGGCAGTAGTACTATGAACCGGACGACATGAAAATGCGCTGCTAAATTAACTCTAGTTGATTCGATAGTGCCTGTCCCGTATTCAGGCTGGTTTTGTGCCGGTGATCGTTTATGTTTAAACTAGTGAAATCTGGTCTGTACTGAGGCTTAGCCCAGAAGTGGTGTTTGTAAAACGTTTCATTAAGGTTGAGCGTTAAACATTTAAAAAGCCTAGTCCCTTTAAATTAATTTGTAAGCAGTTAATTTATACTAATAGGTAGGCTACAGTCAAACTGGGTTTATTTCAATTAAATAGTTGACCGGTAGTCTTGAGTGCTCCTAGTTTAATCTTGCAGATTAATTAGGATTGTAGTTAAATTTTATTAAATTTAACTTGTAAGGCATATGCCAAAGACGGGTGTCGTTAGCAAAACACCTGTAGTTAATGTAAATGAAAGCAGGGTGACTGAAATTGAAAATAATTCAGTAGTGAGCGCTAGCGCTGATTGTGACCCAAATTTAAATAATTTAAATAGTGGTTCAAATAGTGAAGAAGAAGGCAATATGGTGTCTTCTAAAAACGCTGGTTTATTCAGCGAGTTCGATTGCAAAACGACACATGGGAAAAGTATTCCAACCGGATAAGCTATTATTTTAAAGCAAAAGAAATAGCTCCAGTTAAGCAAGTTAATTTCTTGATGGCTTCTGTAGGCCAGAAAATGTTTGATCGCATTTTAAACATCATTTCGCCTGACTTTCCGGATTCTTTAACTTGTGACGAACTAGTTAAAAAGGTTTTAGAAGACCTCGAACCAGTGCCCTCTGTGGTATCTGAAAGAGTGACATTTTTTTTGTAGGTCTCAAAAGCCAGTTGAGAGTATTGGGGAATATTTAGCGGCAGTAAAATTAATGATTAAGTATTGTGATTTCAATAAAATCACTGACATCAATAGTGGAATGATTAGAGACTGCCTTATTGGTGGAATCCATTCTGAAGTTATACAACGCGAATTGTTGAAGCAGACTCTGGATTTGAAGGCTACGTAATCCTTAGCTTTATCCATAGAATCTGCAGACACAGACCAAAGCGTTTTGAGAAGTCACTCTAGATCAGTTAATTTCATAACTAAGAAATCTAGCAAAAGTCAAAATAGACCTAAATCTTCTAAAGATTTCATTTGCTATTGTTGAGGGAAAAAAAGGCATGTCAAAACCCGTCAAAACGTTCTCATTTAAAATTAGGAAACATGTATTGATTTTGTTATTCGTAAGAAAAATTGATTTCTCGGTTTATTACTATGTTTCTTTTATGTCTTTTCATGTCCAAATTCTTCCGCATCGGAACGAATGCTGAGTGGAGCAATCAGCAATCAATCCGGTGATTTGCTAAGAAACTGACTACATCTGTCTTCTAGCTAATGCCATGGATACTACATGACGACAGCTGCCTTTGTAGCGTTTCAGCTGCAAAAATTTGGTTGCTGAAAATTGAAAAATAAAAAATTTAGCTACTTCATCAATAAAATGTTATATTTAAAATAAAAGAAAAGTGAATTGGTTCCGTGGAAAAAATTTCAAACTGGCAAAATTTTCAGTCAGTTTTACAAATGTTTAATTTATCGTTTAATCATGTAAAAATCTAGAGTTTATAATTTTGTCACAGCTTTCAAAAAATGTCTTGTTTTTTTCCTTTGAAAGCGCAAACTTGTGTAATTTCTTAAATCAGACAGTGAACTAAAAAAAAATATCTTCCCTACGTGACACATACTTTATTTTTCAGCTATGCTTAGAATTTTTTTCTGTTTTTTTTTTGTGTGTGGTGTCTATTGTGGTGTCGTTACGTGTGGCACCACAATGGCCGCTTTCAATTTAGGTTTCTTTTTTGTTAACCCTCCAGATTGCCATAACTAACTCTACTAGGTTAGCTGTGTGTATTGTAATATTAGATGCCATACTTCCTGTCACATGACATAGTCACATGTAAAGTGCTATATAAGAGCTTGCATACAGGAAGTATACTGTCTCTTCAGTTGTAGCTTACACAATACTTGTCCTAGTCTTTTATTATTCCATAGTTATCCTCGCGGTACAAGGTATACAGCCAAAATACACTACAGATATCAAGCTTGTTGCATTGTTACAAGCATTGTTTTATAGTACTGAGATCGTCTTAACTGGGTGATAATTCGTTAATTTGTGTGGGGTACAAGTTTAAATCTACTCGTGATAACGACTATCCACCCAAAACCAAAACTGGTAGAAAAACCCGCCAAGTTTCCAAAAACGATCGGCCTTTGAAGGTAGTGATATCATTCCACTAGGGAAAGGCCGCCAAGATTAATCCTTTTAGCCAAGTTAATCGCACGTACTAATAGTTCGAAAGTTAAATGAAAACTAGAAGATTGCTACTAGCGGTAGCAATCTTCAAGTTTTCATTTAACGTCCAAAGTATTATTCGGTGCGATTAACTTGGCTAATAGGATTAACCTTGGCGGCCTTTTCCTAGTGGAATGATATCACTACCTTCAAAGGCCGATCGTTTTTGGAAACTTGGCGGGTTTTTCTACCAGTTTTGGTTTTGGGTGGATATCACAACTTTCATAGGACTGTGAACGTACATAAGGTTACACCGTCTGTTTAAGATGCTTCAATCCCATTTTTGCACACACTGACTAACAATCGCTGATTTCGTTCACTTCGCTCACTCAATCAGCGCATCCCCTTCAGTTGCTTTGTTTAGCCCTTCACCTTCCCCTTAATTTTTCAAGATTTCGTTCACATTTAGTAATACAGAAACCCTCGAAGGTCGTTGTTACTAAACAGCAGAATGCGAAGCAATTTATTTTTGGGTTATTAACAAAAAACCCATTAGCTCGTGTATGCTCGTATTGTTGCGTAACCATCATCTAACGCGCATCCCTTTATTCCTATGCAATCCACGGCAACGTTAAAGTTTCTTTATTTTGTCCTTCGTTACAGTTTAGTTTTTAGTTCGTCCAGGCTTTTACAATAAATCTAAGGACCAGTCTTGATTGTTCAAGCCATTGTTGCTTAAAATCTTTGGTTGCAAATTGGAAAAGAAACGAAATTTAAATTCGCCCGTGGTGAATTTCAAAACCCTCCCACGTATTTGTCCTGACCCCTACAACCCCCAAACCAACAAAAGGACCATCCTCAGATCACTATGCATCCGTGTGCAAAAGTTCGTAGGCCTTCTCAATTTTGCGCTAGCCATGAGCAAAAAGTCTATGGGATTTAACATGGGAAAAATCTTATTAGCTAGCTAACTAGCTAGACAGTAACATAAAAACAACGTTATTGACGCATCTTATTCTCTATGATTGGTGGACGCTCATCCTTTAAATTTTAGTTTTTCTTTATCTCTGACCCTTCTCCTTACATTTTCCACAATTTGAAACATTTCTGTCGCATTGGGATTTATCCTCAACATGCCAAAATATGCTTTCAATTGCTTAGAGTTAACAGACACATGTCTGCTAGTGAGCCGCCTTTTTATCATTAACAATCAATTTTTAACAATCGGATGTCTACAATCGGATGATCTACTGTTACTTGGCGGCGACACACTAGCGTGTGTCTAGATCACAAAGTTCTCGTTTACGAAACCAACGACACCACTGCATACAATATGGTTTTTCTGCATCAATAGTTAAAAATTATTTCTGCATTGGACGTGCAAAGGGTAAAAAATAAAGTTTCCCTATCTTCAATGTTTGAGAAGAAAGTTTCTCCCGTTTTGACGCTATTAAAAATTACAAGTTCAATTGAAAGAAGCTTTATCGGTCTCTTCTGTGGACATTTGTGACTGATATGTAAAGTTTGCTATTTTCGGTAGACAACTGCAAGGCATTTCAATTTCTAATAAGGCTGGCTTATCTGGAAGTCGAGAAGTTTCCTGAAGGTATGCTTGGTTTTACTTTGCACGGGCCCATATTTCACACTCCAATTATAGCACTCCGCGTCTTGCCATGACAAACACCAACCAAGCCACAACCCGGCCTTGGCTTACGTAAAGATAAAATAAAGAAAAAGTTGAAAACTGACCGCTAATAAAAGTGCAGAACTTAACGCTTATTTGAACAAAAATGTAACCTAGATAATGCGCAAAAATGCAAAATTTACACATGTCAGGGATTTTTGCATGCCGTTATCAAGTGTATATGGCAGTCAGCAAAGGAGCATCGTGAAATCACAAAATTAACAACACAGCTTAAAAATGCTGTTACCAAGGCACAAACAAAATAAAATAATAAAATAAAATTAAGAACCTACGCTTTTCTTGTGTGTACAACCTCATCTAAACCAAATTCCATGCCTTTCCCATGCCCCGAAAATCCATTTTCCATGCTATATTTCATACTTCAATTGTGGCGCTAAATTAGATTTTTTTTTGGTAGCATTAAATTCAGCGTACTATTGGAACAAACGTCGTCTGATACGAAAAGGAAAAATTGGCTTTAAACCCTAGTAACATACAGGTTTAATAAAGAAAATTGTTTGATTAAAAATAAATTGAAGTGCACAAATTCTAAAGCTTCAAAATTACAGTAAGTATAATTTCCATGCTTTTCCAGTCTTATATTGAAAATTTGTCAGAATTCTATACTTTTCAAGGCGTGGACCGGGCCTTATGAAATTCCACATTTTTACAGCATTTTAATGCCGTGTACGAACCCTGAGGTCAGTATTAGGGAGCCAAATAAAAGACCTCACACCAGATGAATCATCCTTAACTGCTCCTCACTTCGAACCTGCACTTGCAGGGTTATAGGTCTCATTTATTTGGCCCCATATTGCTGACTCATTTCTGGCCTGGAAAACTTAGGTTCTTAAATTAATATTAAATTAAAATTTCATTATTTTATTTTATTATATGTGCCTTGACAACAGCATGTTTAAACTGTGTTGTTAATTTTATGATTTCACGATGCTCCTTTGCTGACGGGGTGTACAAATCCCCGTAATGTTGTGCAAATTTTGCATTTACGCACACTTTTTAGGCTATATTTTTGTTCAGCCTATGTTTAGTAAGGCGTTTTATCAGAATTAAATGCTTACTGTGCACTCCTTTAATTTAGGTTATCTCATTCAACGGCATAATTGACCGCAGACCGCATACACATTTTTAAGTCCTTAACACTACTCTATCGGTTGGGAATGGCACATGGAAGGCAGGGAAATAGACGGCAGTCCCCCTCCGACTCCAAAACGTGCCACAATGCTAAATAAGTTCCTCGGGAATTTCAGAAAAATGTACCCTTTTGAAGCCGGGTACAACAGTGATATCCAATAAATACTTCAGCTCCTGGCGCTGCACCCCGCTACTGGAGCTATTTATCAGCACTACCCCACACCTATAGCTGTCTTTTTTTAACCCCTGGCTAACAGTTTACCCTGGCATAGCCAGTGGAGTTAGACAACAAACGGACAAACGGTAGTTCTAGTTGGTAGAATCTCTCCTCGTTAAAAAGATTCAATTTATGCTTGGTTGGGTGCTTGGGGTAGTTCGTCTTCTCCTCTGGAAGTAGAAGGCTACAAATAAGAGAAGTTTGTCAAAAGAAAGCAAATTAACCCGTTCTTTGTGTAGGCGTATTTTCAAAGTCCGAGCTGGGTTCTAAATGACCGAAATTAACGAAAAATGACCATTTGCAACAATCAGCAACAATCACCCAACAATGCCTTAACGATACATGACGTCATGATTGTTGCCAAATATTTTTCGAAATTAAATGGAACGTCCATCAACAATGGTCTGGAGGCAACGGACACAACGAGGAGCGAGTTACTAAATTGTTGTTCTTAGTAACAATCAGTAACGACTCCTAGCTTTTTCGCAGTACTATTTTATTACCCGTTTTGAAATTGGAGTCACTCACCGATTCTATAATAACTGACAAATCTAGGACAAGAGAATAATAGTTTTAGCAGCAACACAAAGACAGAAAAAAATTAAATGCTAAATACTAAATTGCGTATAGAAAATATATTGACACCAGAAAAGGGTGCCAGGAATACTTTTACGTCTGCGTTTGTATCATTTTAAACAACAATATTCGAGCATTAGTTTTTACGTAAGGCCATCAGCCAGCTCTCTCCTTATTCGTGCTAACACACGAGCAGCTTTGGATAAGAGTTAGTGTCATGTGTCTTTGTTTATAAGCCTAGTTTATATGCTAGCCGTGGCGTTACCACTTGATTTCTGCAGCTGTTTTCGCCAAGTGGTGTGTGGTTCTTGGTGGTTACATTGATTCAGTCGCTTTCCTGAGGAAATGTTTGTGATGAATGAGTGAGCAAAACGAACGAAAATCATCGTTTGTCATCAGAAACAGTAGTAAGCTAAATATTTATTCAGTAGTTAGTGCAAATGAACGACTTTCTACGTTGGATAAAAGATCATTGGAACCGTGGTGCTTTCACTTGATTTCTGCAGATGTTGCACCAAGTGAAGGGTCATCAGAAAGTGAAGTGATAAGGAACCGATGGAAAAATCTTCACTGAGCAGGACGTAAAGAAAAAATTCTTAAAAAAAGTGAAACAAAAAAGCCCGTGTAAAGTGTAGTACTAACACAAATTTCATGTGATGTGTGGTTCTCGGATTACAATGATTCAGCCACGTCTATGAGGAAATGTGTGCGCTGATTGAGTGAGCGAAGCGAACGATAATCAGCGTTTGTCATCAGAAACAGCACTTTTTCCTAAATACAGTAATTAAGTCGTAGGCTAAATATTTGTTCAGTAGTGAAAATGAATCTGGCGAATCTTATTGATTGACGTCACGATTGTTGCCACATTTTTTTCGTGGAAGCCTCGAAGCCGTCCAGAACGTCCATCAACAATGGTCTGGCGTCAACGGACCAACGAGGAGTGAGCTACTAAATTGTTGTTCAGTAAAGACGCGTAGCTTTTCGCAGTACTATTTTATTATGCGTTTTAAAATTGGAGTCATTCACCGATTCTATAATAACTGACAAATCTAGGACTAGAGAATAATCGTTTAGCAGCTAAACAAAGACAGAAAAAGATTAAATGCTAAATACTAAATTAAGTATAGAAAATATATTTGACACCAGAAAGGGGTGCCAGGAATACTTTTACGTGTGCGTTCTATCATTTTAAACAACAATATTCGAGCATTAGTTTTTTACGTAAGGCTATCAGCCAGTTCCTTCCTTAATTGTGCTGAAACTCTAACAGCTTTGGATAAGAGTTAGTGTCTTGTGTAGGCCTAATTTGTATTCAAGCCGTGGCGTTTTCACTTGATTTCTGCAGCTGTTTTCGCAAAGTAATGTGTAGTTCTTGGTGGTCACATTGATTTAGTCACGTTCCTGGGGAAAGCGAACGAAAATCATCGTTTGTCATCAGAAACAGTAGTAAGCTAAATATTTATACCGTAGTGCAAACGAACGACTTTCTTTGTTGGATAAAAGATCATTGGAACCGTGGCGTTTTCACTTGATTTTTGCAGCTGTTTCACCAAGTGAGTGGTCATCAGAAAGTGAAGTGATAACGAACCGATGGAAAAATCTTCACTGAGCAGGACGTAAAGAAAAAAAATTCTTAAAAAAGTGAAACAAATAAGCCCATGTAAAGTGTAGTACTGACACAAATTACATGTGATGTGAGGTTCTCGGTGTTACAATGATTCAGTCACGTTTCTGAGGAAATGAGACAGCACTTTTTCTTAAACACTCTTAGTAAGTTGTAGGGTAAATATTTATCCTGTAGTGGAAAATTCGCACATTATTTGGGTCACTTCCTTGAAGATATGTTTGATAATTTTGGCTGGGAATGTCTGTCAGCACCATATGAGTTGCAACAAGAAATCTCCTCGAGCGCAGCGAGTCGCGGCGGAAAGAATCTGGCGAATCTTATTGAATGTGGTGAATGAGTATAAACAAAGAGAAAAGAAAGCGTAGACGCAGTAACCGTTCTTTTACGAATTGAAACCTTACATCATCAAACCTGTATCATTTCAACCAGCAATGTTCGAGCATTAGTGTTTACGGAAAGTCATCAGCTGGTTTCATCCTTATTTGACTTTGTGATAAAATACGAACAGGTTTGGAAACGAGTTAGTTTCTTGTGTAGGCCTAACTTACGTTCAAACCGTGGCGTTTCTGTTGATGTGTGGTTCATGGAGGTTGGCTGTGGTGGTGGTCACGTTTCTGAGGTTGCGCTGATTGAGTGAGCGAAGCGAACGAAAATCAGCGTTTGTCATCAGAGACAGCACTTTTCTTAAACACTCTTAGTACGTTGTAGGCTAAATATTTATCCTGTTGTGGAAAAATGTGCACATTATTTGGATCACTTCCTTGAACATATGTTTGATAATTTTTGCTGGGAGTGTCTGTCAGCACCATATGAGTTGCAAAAATGGTCTGGTGGCAACGGACCAACGAGGAGCGAGTCAATAAATTGTTGTTCTCAGTAACAATCAGTAAAGACGCGTAGCTTTTCGCAGTATTTTATTACCCGTTTTAAAATTGAAGTCATTCATCGATTCTATAATAACTGACAAATCTAGGACAAGAGAATAAAAGTGGTTTCTGTCTTTGTGTTTAGCAGCAACACAAAGAAAAAGATTAAATGCTAAATACTAAATTACGTATAGAAAACACATTGACACCAGAAAGAGGTGCCAGGAATACTTTTACGTGTGCGATTGTATCATTTTAAACAACAATATTCGAGCATTAGTTTTTACGTAAGGCCATCAGCCAGTTCCCTCCTCTTTTGTGCTAAAAACACGAGCAGCTTTGCAGGATAAGAGTTAGTGTCTTGTGTCGTTGTGTAGGCCTAATTTGCATTCAAGCCGTGGCGTTTTCACTTGAATTCTGCAGCTGTTTTCGCCAAGTGATGGGTCATCAGAAGGTGAAGTGGTAAGGAACCAATGGAAAAATCTTCACTAAGCAGGATGTAAAGAAAAAAATTCTTAAAATAAGTGAAACAAGAAACCCCACGTAAAGTGTAGTAGTGATGTGTGTGTGTAGTGTAGTAGTGATGTGTCTTTCTTGGTGTAACGTTGATTAGGTAGCGTTTCTGAGGAAATGTGTGCGCTGATTGGATGAGCGAAGCGAACGAAAATCAGCGTTTGTCTTCAGAAACAGCACTTTTTCCTAAATAAAGTTAATAAGTAGTAGGCTAAATATTTATTCAGTAATGAAAATTAATCAGGTGAATCTTATTAAATGTGGCGAATGAGCATAAAGAAAGAGAAAAGAAAGAGTAGGAGCAGTAACCGTTTGTTTACGACTGAAACCTTATGAAAATCACGTATTGCACTGATCATCAGCCGAATGGGCGTCAGCCGCTGCCCTCCTTATTTGTAGTAAAACATGAGCAGCCTTTGGGAACGAGTTAGTGTCTTGTGTAGACTTAACTTACGTTTAAACCGTGGTGTTTTCTGTTGAAGTCTGGTTCATGGAGGTAGGCTGTGGTGGTAGGTCACGTTTCTGAGGTTGCGCTGATTGAGTGAGCGAAGCGAACGAAAATCAGCGTTTGTCATCAGAAACATCACTTTTCCTTAAACACTCTTAGTAAGTTGTAGGATAAATATTTATTCAGTAGTGGAAATGATCAACTTTCTACGTTGGATAAAATAAAATACGTGAAACACTACTGCTACATTGAACTTATTGACCATTTTTAGTTTTGCTTATCATTTGTCTTATGAACTGACGCACTAAGAAAAACGCGCACATTATTCGGATCACTGCCTTAAACATTTGTTTGATAATTTTTGCTGGCAATGTCTGTCAGCACCATATGAGTTGCATCAAGAATTCTCCTCGAGCGCAGCGAGGTTGGGGATGATCATCTTCTCCTCTGAAAGTAGAAGGCTACAAATATGAAAAGTTTGTCAAAAGAAAGCAAATTAACCCATCCGTTGTGTAGGCGTATTTTCAAAGTCCGAGCTGGACCCTAAATGACCGAAATTAACGAAAATTGACCATTTGCAACAATCACCCAACAATGCCTCAACAATACATGACGTCATGATTGTCGCCAATTTTTTTCGAAATTATCTGGAACGTCCATCAACAATGGTCTGGCGGCAACGGACACAACGAGGAGCGAGTTACTAAATTGTTTTTCTTAGTAACAATCAGTGAAGACGCGTAGCTTTTCGCAGTACTATTTTATTACCCGTTTTTAAACTTGGAGTTATTCATTGAAATGTTATATACTGACAAATCCAGGACAAGAGAATAATTGTTTAGCAGTAACACAAAGACAGAAAAAAATTAAATGCTAAATACTAAATTACGTGTAGAAAATATATTCACACCAGTTAAGGGTGCCAAGAATATTATTACGTCTGCATCTGTAACATTTCAACCAGCAATATTCGAGCGTTAGTGTTTACGTAAAGTCGGTTAGCCGGTTCGTTCCTTATTTGTGCTAAAACACGAGCAGGTTTGGATAAGACTTATTGTCTTGTGTAGGCTTAAGTTGCGTTCAAACAGTGGCGTTGTCGCTTGACGTTCTGCAGTCGTTTCGCCAAGAGAGGGGTCATCAGGAACGTGACCAGAAGCCAATGGAAAAAGCTGTAGGTACTGTGCAGGACGTAAAGGAAAGAATTTCTTAAAATAAGTGAAACAAGAATACCCATGTAAAGCTTAGTGCTGCCAAAAATTCCAAGTGATGTGAGGTTCTTAGTGGTTATATTGATTCCAGTCATGATTTTGAGGTAATGTTTGCGCTGATTGAGTGAGCGAAGCGAACGAAATCAGCGTTCGTCATTGGAAACAGCGTTCGTTATTGGAAACAACACTTTTTCCTAAATACATTTAATAAGTAATATAGGATAAATATTGATTTATAGTGAAAATGACCGACTTTCTACGTTGGATAAAAAAAGTTATTGGCCCCAGCCCAAAAGTTCAACAGGTATTGATACTGAATGACATTATTTGACCATTTTTAGTTTTGTTTAAACTAAAAACCGTGGCG
>JAHWFP010111288.1:0-16424 GCA_023313725.1 Lithobius niger
ATATCTGTTCCTTTAGGGCTTTAAGTTTTTTAAGGCTTACATCCGTATTTTATACGCTTAATCGTTTTTTAATACTAATTTTAAAGTATATGCAATATTCTTGACACGGAAAGCCAAATGGGCTAGAACATTTGCTCTCACCTAGAGATCGAACCAGTGAACCGATTTTCAGTTTTATAGTTTAAAATGTAAGTATTAACACCGACCAGGGTCTTTTGGACACTATTTTGATGGGACTATAGTATTCTCGTCGGCAAAGCAATTATTATTGTAGGGCACTGGGCAGAAATCATTAATGTTGTTGTTGGGACTCTATGCAGTCACCTGGATATCGAACCAATGAACCGATTTTCAAGTTTTATATCTTAAAACGTAGGCATGGATAACCTAACCTTTTGCAGGCTATTTTAATGTAACTACAATATTCTTTACACGGAAACCCCAAATGGGCTAGAACTTTCGCTTTCACCTAGAGATCAAACCAATGAGCCGATTTTCAAAGTGTATAGCTTAAAATGTAGGTATTAACACCTACCAGGGCATTTTGAACCCGATTTTGATGTGACTGCAGTATACTCGTCGGCAGAGCAATTATTATTGTAGAACACTGGGCAGAAATCATTAGGTGGAGTAACAAGTTGTTTTAAATCGAGCTAAACAGATGAAATTTGGTACACAATTCTTTCTTCACAATAAAAATTGAACCAGAAACGCTCTCTCCTCAGAGTCTGAAATACCCCTAAGTGCCCTCAGCGCCCAGCACCCCCAGCCATCTGTGCCCCCTCCACGGAGCTTGGGCAACAAATTCTTCCAGATCAAGCTCAAAACATGGAATTCGGTGCACAATCATTCTTAGCAGCATAAATCGAATTGGCCATGGAACCCCATGAAATACTCCTAAAGGGGCCCAGTGCCCCCTGTGCCCCCCACTGAAGTTTGACCCACACATTTTTGCAAATTTCGCTAAAAGTTTGAAATCTGGGACACAAGTCATTCTTTGCAGTACAAGTCGAAAAAGCCATGGAACCCCATGAAATCGCCCCTAAGGGCCCCCAGCGCCTTCCTGTGTCCCCCTCATTGAGGTTTGACCAATAAATTCATGCAGATCGAGTTAAAGCATGAACCTTGACACACAAGTTATATTAGCATTTCAAATCAAAACAACCATGGAACCCCCCCACGAAATATCCCAAAGGACCCCCTCGCTCTCCCCTGTGCCCACTCTCTGATGCTTAACAAACAAATTCCTGGAGATCATGCTAAATGCTTGAATTGTGGCACACCAGTCATTCTTAGCAGTAATACACATCGAACCAGCCATGGAATCCCCAATGAAATATCCCCAAGGCTCCCCCCACCCACTGAGCTCTACCCCCTTAGCCCTGATGCTTCACCGACAAATTATTGCAGAATGAGCTAAAAACATGAAATTTGGTACACAAGTCACATAGAAGTAAAGCTTCAAATTGAGTTAGCTATGAAACCCCGTCGAGATAATCAACAAGGCACCAAAACGGTTTTCCCCCCTCCCCCCACCTTGTGCCCCCTCCTTGAGGCCTGACCAACAAATTATTGCAGATAGTGCTAAAGTAATGAAAGTTTGTACAGCAGTACAGCAGTACAGCAGTACAAAGTTTCTATTGTTAGCAGTAGAAATCAATCTAGCTATGGAACTTCCGCGAAATCCTCCAAGGCCCCTCAGTGCTTCCCCCTATTCCCGCTCCATGAGGTTGATACCCGAAAAATTCTTGTTGATCGTACTGAAAGCATGCATTTTGGTACACCAAAAATTCCTAGCAGTAGAAATTGAACTACCCATGGATCCCTATGAAATACCACCAAAGCCTCCCCCAGAATCCCACTTCCCTCCTGTGCACCCCATGAAGCATCAATGACCAACAAATTCTTGCTGAACGTAATAAAAACACGCATTGTAGCTGTAGAAATCGAACTATATACGGAACCCAATAAGATACATCCACCCCCAAGTGCATCCGTATGTTCTCTCCATGAGGTTGATAATCAACAAATTCTAGTTCGATTTGTACTGCTAAGAATGACTTGTGCACCAATTCACGTTTTAGCGCGATCAGCAAGAAGTTGTTGGTCAATAACCTCGTAGAGGTGAGTTGGGGGACGATGGGGTCTTCGGAGGGTATCTCGAGAGATTTCATAGCTAGCTCGATTTATTAGCTAAGAATTTAGATGTCTGCCAAATTTCATGGCTTTTAGCTCAATGTTTATGATTAGCACAAATTCTGACCCTCACTACCTTTAGATCGAACCACTGAACTGATAATCAACTTTTACAGCTTAAAACAGGTATGAAGAAGGCGTATGGCTTTTTGAAGCTATTTTAAAGTGACTACAATTATTGTTGTTCTTCGTGTTGGGGAAATTTTGTTCTGTCCTAGAGATCGAACCAAAGAACAGATTTTTATATTTATAGCTCTTAAAATTGAGTATTAAAAAGTCTCTGGTATAACAGTTGTTTTAAAATGATTACAGTTTTCTTTTCTGTGTTATTCTTGCTGACACAAGAAAAAAGAATGGATATTAGTATTCAAAAACGCTTCAGCGTATATAATACGGATGTAAGCCTTAAAAAACTTGTTTTTTGGGTCGCTGGATTCTTTTGCATGTATTAGTGTGACGCTGATGCCTTACATGTCAACCGTTTTTTTAATACTAATATGGCTTAAAACGTAGGTATGGACAAGGCCTAGGTTCTTTCGCAGGCTATTTTAATGTAACTGCAATATTCTTGACACGGAAAGCCAAATGGGCTACAACTTTTGATCTCACATAGAGGTCGAACCAATAGACCGATTTCAATTTGTATAGCTTAAAATGTAGGCATTAACACCTACCAGGGCCCTTTGAACACGATTTAAATATGACTGCAGTATTCTCATCAGTAGAGCAATACTTATTGTAGAGCACTGGGCAGCAGTCATTAAGTGAAGTTACAAATTTAAGCAAATTGAGATAAAAACATGTAATTTGGTACAAAAGTCTTTTTTAACATTAGAAATCGAACCAGCCATGGACCACCATGAAATACCCCAAGTACCTTAAGTGCCGCCCCCCCCCCCCCCGTGTCGCCTCTCAGGGGTTTCAGCAACAACTTCTTACAGATCGAGTTAAAAACATGAAACTTGGTGTACAAGTCATTCTTAGCAGCATAAATCGAATCAGCCATGGAACCCTCATGAAATAGCCTCAAAGGGGCCCCAGCGACCCCCCTGTGCTCCCTCACTGAGGTTTGACCCGCAAATTTTTGCAAATCGTGCTAAATATTTGAAAATTGGTACAGAAGTCATTCTTGGCAGTAGAAGTCGAACAAGCCATGGAATCCATATAAAATACCACAAAAGGCCACCAGCGCCCTCCTGTGCGTCCCTCTTTGTGGTTTGACCAACAAATTCTTTCAGATCGAGCTAAAAGCATGAAACTTGGCACACTATTCATTCTTAGCATTTCAAATCAAACCAAGCATGGAACCCCCACAAAATGTCCCAAGGGGAGCCCTAGCGCTCCCCTTTGCTCCCTCTTTGATGCTTGATCAACAAATTTTTGCAGATAGTGCTAAATGAATGAAATTTGTTACACAAGTCATTGTTAACTGTAGAAATCAAATCAGCTATGGAACTTTTGCGAAATCCTCCAAGGCGCCTCAGTGCTGCCCCCCTATTCCCACTCCATGAGGTTGATACCCGAAACATTCTTGATGATCATTACTGAAAGCATGCATTTTGGTACAACAATGATTTCTAGTAATAGAAATTGAACGAACTATGGATCCTCCTGAAATACCACCAAAGCCTCCCCCAGAATCCCCACCTCCTTTGCACCCCATGAAGCATCAATGACCAACAAATTCTTGCTGAATGTACTAAAACATGCATTGTAGCAGTGGAAATCGAACTACCATATGGAACCCCATGACATACATCCCCCCATTGCTTCCCTGTGACCTCTACATAAGGTTGATGATCAACTGATTCTAGTTCGGTTTGAACTGCTAAGAATGACTTGTGTACCAATTCACGTTTTTGGACAATTAGCAAGAATTTGGTGGTCATCGGTGCTTCATGAGGTGCACAAGAGAGGCGGGGGATGCTGGGGGAGCCTTTGGTGGTATTTCATGGGGATCCATGTCTGGTTCAATTTTTACTATTAGGAATGGATTGGCATGCCAAAATTCATAGTACCAAAAGTCTTAGTAGTACAGGTGAGTGTGGTAGGGGGACAGGAAGGGGCCTTTTGGCGCTTCTCGAGAGATTCCATAACTAGCTTGATTTATTAGCTAAGAATTGACTTGTGTACCAAAGTTCATAGCTTTTAGCTAGATGTTCGTAATCAGCCCAAATTCTGGCCCGTGACAGCTGTGCTACACATGAAAATCGTACCAATGAACCGATGCTCAAGTTTTACAGTTTAAACATAGGTATGAAGAAAGCCCATAGCCTTTTGAATGCTATTTTAATGTGACTACAATTATTGCTGTTCTTCTTCTTGGGAAAATTTTGCTCCCACCTATAGATCGAACCAAAGAACCAATTTTCAATTTTTGTAGCTCTTAAAATTTAAAGTGATTACAGTATTCTTTTCTGTGTAATTCTTGCTGATACAAGAAAAAAAAATAATGGATATTAGTATTAAAAAAATGCTTAAGTGTATAAAATACGGATGTAAGCCTTAAAAAACTTAAAGCCGTAAAGGAACAGATATTAAAAAAAGACATGTAAACTATCAGCGTCACACTAATACATGTAAAAAAAAGCTCCAGCTTGTTTTTTGGGTTGCTGGAGATTCTTTTACACGTATTAGTGCGACGTTGATGGCGTACATGTCTTTCTCTAATATCTGTTCTTTTAGGGCTTTAAGTTTTTTAAGACTTACATCCGTATTTTATACACTTAAGCATTTTTTAATACCAATAAAAGGAATGCCTCCATCAGTGAAGTTATATCCTCCTCCTCATTGTACTACTAGTATGTAAAAAAAATCTTCAGGTTATTAAGGTTTTTTCAAGGCCCCCAATAATGAGTTTACGGGTCTGGGGAAAGGGGTCTCAATTTAAAACTTTTTCCTGGGCCCAGGGAACAACAAACTCCAATAATATTCCAACACTCAACACACTGCACTGCAGATCTCTCCTCCTGCTTCGTTGACATAGAACAACCTGACGATCACCTAAGCCTGGCTAAGCATCGGGTAGCAAATGTAACACTGGAAATGCCTCTGACTGTACTTATGAACCACCTCACACGTATGTTTTATATTGCTTTATTTCCGAAAGGTAATCTGTAATCTGTAAACAAAGTAAGCCTCTGCTAACAGAATACTACGTGTATGAACATAAAGCATATCTACAATTTTTGAAGTTCTTAAAATTACAAAGTTAAAATGATACGGCCGACTAGGATGTATATGTTCTGGCATACTTTCTTAAAGTATACTTGTAAGCAAGTAAAATTCACATATCAGTTTAAAACATGCCACTTTTATAGGCCTACACCATTTTACTCGAACATTCTTTTCTCAGTCATAACCAAATAGGGAAAAAAATCATGCTGCATTCGAAAGTGTAGCTACATGAGTAGTACGTATGGGTTGATAAGCCAATTCTGTAATGGTCGTTATGAAAGTACCGTATTGAAAAAAATTTTACACCTAAGGGTTAGGTCATGAAAAAGATGTACACTTATAAATTTGTATCTTGCTTCACAGCAAGAATTCGTATCTTGGGTGCTTACCTAAGTCGTGAAAACAGCAATCGTAAAACATTCTTTAACCTTAGCCATTAAGTCGTAATGGACTGTGTTGCATTATTACTTGTCAAGAATGAGAATATTTGCTGTTTGAGTAGAACTGATTGAATGCCAATTCCCGCCCGCCATCTGCCGCTAATCAAATTCGTTGGTTTTGGCTGAACAAAATTCAGTGAAATGAGCTTATTTTTATATTATTTAACGAATGTAGCAGTGTAAGATCATAGATGTGGTAAAGAGGAACCGTGTCACCATGTTATGCTGTTCTTGAAATCCTATTAATATTTTAGGAATTTGTAGCAAATAACAAACAAGCTTGAGAAGTCACGTTAGGGATTTGTTCTTGTATTTCCCGTTTTAAACAGTTCTTCAGATTCCATGCTACACTGTTCTTGAATTCCCATGTTAAAGTGTTCTTGAACCAATTTTCCTATATACTACTCAAGTGGATCCTTAATGATTGCATCTACGATGCCATGTGCATTGCATGTATTTCCTAGACGTGATCTGGGGGCGAACTGGGTAGCCGGTTCGAATCCGGGTCATGCCACTCCGACGAAACGTAAGTGCATAAAGGTGGCTTACTGAACTACGTTATTTCTAGTGTATGTTTTTCGCTGTTGGCTTGTTTCCGATTTTCCAATGTGGGGTGAGGGCATTGAGTTATCACGTTCCCCCCATATTTCGTTTGATTGCTAAACCGTGCTCAAGGTCTAGATGACAAGAGCCGCTTTGAAGCCACGGTAGGCTTGTTGTCTCAACCCGTCAATCGGTATTAGGTATCACTAATGCGTTTCACAACCAACTCCAGTGTTGGCACCGTCTCAATTTAGAGAGCCGCAATAACTGGTTCCCATTCTGATTTGTGATCCCACTTAAGTCATAGTAGATCCTATCTGACTTACTTAGATTTCTGCTAGCTTAGATGGGTAAAAGCAATCGCCTTTTATAAGTGTAAAGTAGGCTACTCAGCTTCTTGTAAAATTGGTTTCAAAGTTAATGTTGTGTAGCTGATCGAGATCGTTCAATAGCATCTCTGGGCTTTTATAAGTAGTAGTAACGTTTGTGTAGGGACCAATAACCCAACACAGGAACTGGAAGGGACGGTGAGGTCCACTAACACCAGTCCCTAATTTAAGAACGGGTAAAAAAAGTCCAGTAGTTCAGAATGTCATCCAGTTCCACGCCCTAAGCCCTAGGGAACCTTAAGGAACTTACGCAGGTCTACAGATTTTAGTCTGTGTTTAAAAACCAGCAGGGAAGTTGAAGAAACAACCTCCTCCGGTAAGGAGTTCCATGGGCCAACCACGCGCAAGGAAAAAAAGTATTTACGACAATCCTTCCTGGCGTTGCCGACAACCAGCTTCCACGGGTGTCCCCTAGTCCGATCATTTCCACGGACGTTGAAAAGAAAATAAAGACAAGAGCCAGCGCCATTTCTTATGATGGAGTATGTCATGCATAAATCGGCCCTGAGTCGACGCAATTCCAACAATTCAAGATTAAGTCGCCTGAGGCGCTCTTCGTATGGCAAATCACGCAAACCAGGTATCTTCTTGGTAAATGATCTCTGGACCGACTCAACATGCCTAATGTCTTTTATTAGGTGAGGTGACCACACCTGGCAAGCATACTCCAAGATAGGCCTCACAAAAACCCGAAACGCCCATGCCATTGTTTGTTGGTCACCCGAGACAAAACAACGTCGGATCATAAAGGCACGGCTGCTAGCAGTTGCCACGACCTTATTGCAGTGCAAAGTCGATTTAAGGTTTTGGTCAAGCCACACTCCAAGATCCTTAATTTGTGGATTATCAATAATCTTTGCATTATTCGCAGAATAAACATATTGACGGTTGTTTTTTCCCAGGTGAAAAATTTCACATTTATTAAAATTTAATGGCAACTGCCTATTACCAGACCAAGTTGTTACATAATTTAAAGCGTCTTGTAAATCATGCGTTCCCAAGGAACTCCCTACTCGATTATAGAGTTTTGCATCATCTGCAAACTTTGGATTTTTTACACTACCAAAACTTGGACTCAGGTCCGAGATATACAAAATGAAGAGCAGGGGGCCGAGAACGGAACCCTGAGGGACTCCACTAATAACCGGCAAAAGGCTAGAGCTTGCACCTCCGACTGAAACCGATTGTTGCCTGCCGGATAAAAAATCTCCAATCCAAAATAAGATTTTACCTCCTACACCCAAACTCGCCAACTTAGCACAAAGTTTGGAATGCACTACGGAGTCAAAGGCCTTTGCAAAGTCAGTAGAATGACATCGACTGGGATGTCACTGTCGATCGCTTCGGTCCAATTATTCAGACATGATATCAATTGAAGCACTGTCGAGCGACCGGGGAGAAAGCCAAATTGGTCAGGTGGGAGCAGATCAAACATTTCCAAGTACTCCATAATATGGGACTTGATTATACGCTCCAAGATCCTACAAGGGACACAAGTCAATGAAATCGGTCGATAATTGTGAGGATCAGTGGCGTTTCCCTTTTTAAAAACCGGAATCACCCTGGCAGTCTTCCAGCATTTAGGCAGAGTGCCTGAATTTAATGATAAGTTAAAAATGTGGGTCAGAGGACGAATTATTTCGTGTGAGAGATCTTTATAAAAGTATGAGGAAAAGCCCTCAGGTCCCAAGGCATGGCTGCTTTTTAAGGATTCGATTATGTCTGAGACCATCTTAGTGGTAACCTCCACATCTTCTAAACGTTGGCCCACTGATGTATTAGCCATGTTTAATACCCCGTTGTCATGAATGAAATTTCTACAGAATATCTCATTTAGAATTACAGCCTTATCCAAGTCCTGTGTAAGGAGTCCATTTGGAGAGTTTAGGGGAGAGAAGCTTCTACCAGCCGCAGTCTTGTGTTTTACAATCCTGTATAATGCAGCGATTGTGCCCTCTTTAATAACTTTTCGTTCACAATCAACCTCATAATGCTTAATCAAATTGCGTAGAGCGGTCCTACATTTGTTATATTGGTCTCTATTCTCCCGAGTATTGGCCGCTTTAAAGCGTCTCCACAGTAATTTCTTTTTGGTAGTAAGTTTCTGGATGTCCCCAGAAAAAATGCCCTTGCTACTAGACTTAGCCTTATAGTTGCCAGAATATGTGGACAAAGAGAGAAGGCTCCTAAGGATGGTTAAGAATTTTTCCCACATATCATCAACATCAGGTATACCGAACAAGCAATCTTCCCAGTCAACGTCACGTAGTTTGCTTCTTAATAATTTAAAATTAGTTTTTTTTGGTGAGGAACGCCAGGGAGAGAAGTCCCTACAGAGTCAACGTGAACGCTAAAGCGGACCATGTTATGGCCACTAGTACTAAAGTGTTCAATGACTTCCGTATCAAAAAACCAACCTATCAGAGTCAACCATTACCAAGTCCAGAACGTTATTGCCTCTTGTAGGTAAAGTGACCAGCTGGCTAAGTCCAAGCTCGAGGGTAGTGTCCAGAAAAATCTGTTGTTGAGGGATACCTGAAGTCGAATTCAGCCAATCAATACAAGCCATATTAAAGTCGCCAACAACTAGGTTACAAACATCTGGCTTAACAACCAGGTTTAAAAATTGGCACATTGAATTAATTTGTGTGCTACAGTGTCCGTTTGGTACATATCCTGCTGTAAGACGAAATTGACCCGGTCCAAAGTCAAGACAAATGCCTTCACAATCCATCGACCTAAGTACTACCGAAACCACCAGAGATTTTCGACACATGACAAAAATACCGCCTCCCCTAGAGAAGGAGCGGTCTCTTCTAAATAAATTGTAACCCACACAGATGGACAGTAACATGGAATCATGGACCGAGTCATCAAACCAAGTCTCAGTAACAATGATTATATCATACGAATTAATTGTGATTACACAGCTTAGTTCTAAGAGCTTAGCCTTAGCACTTCTGGCATTGATTAAACAACACTTCAAGACATGATCTGGCGGTGGTGACCATAACTTGGGCCTAACAGCACCGAGAGACCCAGAGAATTTTTACGTTTGAAACCCCTCCCAAAAAAGCTCCCACTGCCAAAATCCTTCAACACACCATTCCCCACCCCAGTCCAATGACAAAAAACGTTAGATGGACAATTAGTTCCATAATTGGAGGTCCCCTTTAAGCAAGCCAGTTTCCCACATACGACCCACAAAGTATTGCTCTACCAATTTCCTGCTAAAGGACCAGCTTACCCATTCTAGTCAAGTGGACCCCGTCACGTGTTATACTACCCGGTGTCCCCAAAATTTGATTCCACACAATGACAAATTTCCACACACCTCCACTGCAAATGTTAACGAGTTCGCTGTTACAGCGAGCAACCCAATTCAAGGAGTTTGGTCGGCCAGGTTGAGGCAACAGGCCCACAAAAATAATACTAGCCTCAGGTCTGATTTTAAGAGCAGTTTTAGCCGCCAATGCCAAACCAGAAGCAACAAAAACAGGGTCGTCATGGCCAAAATTGTTACCCCCTGCACAAAGGACAACGAAGGGTGCTTGACCTGAGTTCTTTAGCACCTCGGAGACATGACCAGCAAGTTGTTCGGCCCGAAGCCCAGGATACGTCCACGTTGTGGCAAAAATGCAGTTTGCCTGGAACAGGGAAAAAAAAACCAACCCCGCTGCCACCTCCAGACCTCATTCCCAACACATTGGATTCCTTACACTCAGAATACAAAAGTTGTCCATGTCATGCAGTGCTAATTCAGGAGCAACATTTTTCAAATCCAAAAATTGGGGGAGCCGATGAGCCAAAATGGATGCAATTTTTACAGTAAGTCCTGCTGGCCCTCCTCATTCCCCACACCAGAAATCTTGAGGATCAGAGGAGTTCCAAATTTCAGAACAAGAGCCACCTGGTGGCAAAATCCGCAACTGGCTTGAAACAAGAACAATGGCCGCCACCACTTAGGGCAAATGGATAACAACACCAAACTTCAGACATCAACAAAATTCCTCGGAAATCGCCTACCAAGTCCAGCAATGGCACAAAATGTTCCCGAAAATCTTACACACTTCAATCACTCACCCAACCGATGCAAAAATCTTTTCTGCCAACAAAATCCATAACCAACTGGGAGAGAAATTTCAACCAACCTCTCAACTGCATTATCAATGCATTATCCGCTTGATACATTAAGTCGCGTGTTGAGGTTATCCTGGTTGGGTTTTGTTTACAGTGGTTTCGAAATAATTGGTCAGCAGATTGTTTGCTAGACAGTTGCTCACTCCACAATAAGTTCTACTCTATTCCACCAGCAAGCTACTTGCTGAAGTTCTTTTATCAATATGCCTGATATAAGTGGCTTTTCACTGATGGGTCAAAGTCAGAATTTGGCGTGGCATGTGCTTGTGTGCATGTGGGAGTGAGTGTTTCTCATTGCCTTCTATTAGGCTATTCTATGTTTTCGTCGGAGTTTCTGTCAATCGGTCTGGCTGTTGAATAGATCCTTGACCTTTCGGAAGTGATTTTTATTATGCCTAGTGATTCCAAAAGTGCCCTGGAGTCCTTCGTGACGTACAATATTCGGAACCCCTTGACAGGGCAAAACTAAGCTCTGCTTTCCTGCTTGAATGGCAAGCAAAAATTGCTATTTTCTTCTTGATTTCGGGACTTGTTGGAATATCTGGAATGAGCACGCTGCAGTGAAAGGGGCTTTGTTCCTCTCGATAAGGATCTGTGCCTTGTTCCCTTGGATGCCGTTACAGCTGTACGTCTGAGATGGTTCACTATTTGGCAAGGGATGTGGGACAAACAAGATGGCAACAAGTTGTGGTGTAGTAATTTCTCAGCCCAAGAATGGCAATCGGCTTGTTGCCACAGTAACCAAGAAGAGGTGGTGTTACCCCGTTTTCGTACTGGTCACACCAACTTTACTCATTGCTAACTTTCGAGGGAGTTATCCTGCCTCAATGTCGTTGGTGTCGCCGTCCATTCATGGTCTGCCTCGTTCTTGTTGATTGTTCTTTTTTGATGGTGTTCACTGCCATTTTCACCTTCCGTGAGACACAACATGTCAATTGGGTGATGATTCTACCTCCTGTCCAAGTTTTTCAATTTTTGCAGGAGGTAAAGGAAACGATCTAGATTTGAGAGTTGGGTAAAATCTCTGAAATGTGTGATGCATTGGCAACAAGGACCACTGCACTGTGACTTGACTGAGGTTGGGGCCTAGTTATCGATGCCCCGTTAAGCCTCAATCCCCCCAGGTTTGGTCTGGAAATTTAAGGCGAATGCATACTAGTAATCCAGGTGGTTTCCAGGGGTGCTATAGTATTGACTGCTGCATAGGCCTGAAGAAGTTTGTCATAATGTCCATCCTGATGTGCTACTTTATTTTCCAGAAAAAAATTCAGGATCTATGTTTGGATAGTCAGACTCCTTTATAATGCAGGCATGTATGACTTGAACTCGTTATGGAAAAATTTTGTTCAGGATTCAGTCACAATAATAAATGGCCACAGATAAGTATGAAGATAAAGCGTGCACAGAAGTCCTATACCTGAAAAGCGAAACCTTTAAAAATGAGACTTGTAAAGTTCTGAGTAAGAAAATTACATTGCTTGTAGAAGATAAAAGACAATATTAACATAATGTAGAAATTAGGTGATTATCTTGCTTATTCATCTTGCTTGAGTATATCTTGTTTATTCATAGTTGAAAACCCATAAACGTCAGCCCTGTTATCAAATACTGAGGACTCTTAAACAAAGATGTGGATAACAGTTTGTTCTCAGTGAACTTTATATCTCCACATTCAATGTATAAGGCAAGGTTTGCCCAAGTTTTACCTTTAGCTCATTTCGTGTACACAGCCATACAAGCCAAGCTTCTGTAAAGATTCAACAGCCCAACAATATGCAACCAACATTGACAGTTAAACATATTACTTACCATAACTAACAAAGTAGGAAAAAATTGTTAAATTTTCCCATGGAATTTAATTATTTTTCATTATCTTTTTTTAATATAGATCCCATGCATTTTCCTCCTGTGGATTTTGACCTGAATTTTCACGTGTTTTTTTTTAGATTTTTATTACCTAGATTCCATTAAACTAAATCATTCAAAGTCATTCAAAATCATAACATTGATTTACGTCAGTGTAACCAAAATCATACAAAATTTTTATTAAATGTGTCCTAATTCAATTTAAAAAAATGGATTAATGAGGTAAACTGAAACAAAACAAAATTACAGAAAACAAAAGAAGTTCATTGTAACATCAACCCAAAAGGTTGATAATTTTTCGTCAATAAAATTACTTATGATATCAGAACAAAAATTACTGTACCAAGCGTCTCATCTCAACCACGGTCATTTCATTTTATGTGGCAGTTAAATTTCATTGAACTTGCTCGACGATGGATACTGTGGCAGTGTTTTTCGATTAAAAAAATTCGCAATATTTTTGCTCTATAATCATTACACTTATTTTGAACGTAAAGAAATTACCAACTTCTATCACACTTCACCATTTTATCTGTGATTAAATTATCATATAATTAATAAAACTATTTACTTTTTCTTCTTTCTTTTCGCTTTTACTTCGTCCTCTATAAATAAAAAATTGTTTTTATCAAAAATGGTTGAAAAGTCAGGAAGTCCTACAAACATGCCTCATTGTTGATAAATTTGTAATAAATTCGAATATAACACTGATACATCTCTTCAGTGTGACCAAAAAACTTCTACTACTTGAAAAGTTAAAAGTTTGAATTCTGTCAAATAATTTTGAACTTGTACAAATATTTTTTTTGAGGAAAAGGGTTTTATGCGACATACACCTAAGCACTGAGATTCTACGACTGCTTTTATTATATTATGCAATGCAGATTTTCTTACAGCTAGATGCCAAGCTATCTATGACAATATTTTTAAATATATGTTATCTTATCGATCCGTAATAAAGAGTAAAATAACAGTGACTATTAACTCAGTTTTTCTGGCAGCTTCTGAACTCCCTTTATTGATTGCCCCTTACAGGCCAGCTAGCTAGAACAAAAACTATGCTCAAATCGCAGCTAGTGTCTAGCTGCATAAAACCAAAATCATCGCTCAAGTTCAAATAGTGTGTATTTGTGAATTTGCATTGTGAGAACATTTCGTAAATGCAGCATGTCTTCTGAAACAAAATGATTACACAGCCATTACTGTAAGAAAATTTAAAATAAATAAACCGAAAACTAATTAAAATACGAAACTAAACCAGTAAAGACTAAAGTAAAACTGGATCCACGAATTTCAGCCTGAAATGCATCATGGTAAGTAACTATGACTATATTTCACTGTTGTGTGGCCATTCAGACAAAAAAGAATATTACAGCCGGCCCGAAAGGTAACAATTGATCAAACTAACCCATGATGCGAGTCATATGCAGTGTTGGACGTAACTGTACGAAAATATACCTGGCAATTTGATATAATATAATGTAGATCAGTGGTCACCATTTTCGGTAAAATGACAATTACCCCATTTGCCTCGGACTGTTATCTTATGAGAAGTTAGTTGGCGAATATTTTGCGTTTTTTTGTAGAAATTGTTGCAACTGTTCTTTTATTTTTAGATGTTTTTCTTTGAAACAGACCCAACGAAAATTCAAATAAGTTTTTGTTCCTATGTTAACTGTAATGCAACGTTGAGATGATCAAGATAATTTTTATATGTCAATTCTTTGATTCATTTCATTCTATCATTGTTAGTTGATAGAAATAGGTTGATAGGATGATTGATTGATTATTTGAGATCATTAACCATGCTGTGACACCCTTTCTATCTTCTGCCCTTTAAAATAAAACAAATCAAAACGAAAAAGAAACGAAATAAAACGAGTTCCAAAATTTTAAAACTAGAACATTACAGCAACAGTAAAACAATACGAAACCACACAAAACCACTACAACAGTCTTCTACCAAGAACACAAGAAGCTATTCAATTAAACGCTATTCAACTTATGTAGTTTTAGGCATGAAGTTTAATAGTTGGTGCACGTTAATTCTGGATATTTTCCTTGAATCTTCTTAAAAGAAAAACATATGATGCCGAACTATTTTGCAGCAATTTTTGTATTAACTGAGGTGTAAACAGTTGAGTCACAGCAGTGAAAAAATGCCTAAAACAATCCAATTTTCCAATTTGTTCTCACTATTCTCGCGCGAAATTGTAGGCAAACAAACAAGCACTACATAGCTTTTTAACGATGTAGTCGCATTATTTGGCAATTGTGTAGCAAGTTGAACTATCGATACTTTCTAAGAAATTGTGCAGTACCTGGTTAGCTATACCTGGTTAGCTTAGTATAATGAAAAACCTAATCGTTACAGCTTAATTGTCAATATTGGGGTATTGTGGAGTGACTAATATTGGTAGTCAACTTATTTATAACATCACGCATCACGCACAAGAAAATGCATCACGTGAGTTAAATGTAAATATTGTGGTTAAGTAATTTTAATGTAGAAAGAAGCGATACGAAAACAACAAGATCTAAAAATTGGTCTCACTCAATGGGAATAAAATAAAACAAGAATCAATCTGCACTGTCGTAGCCATTTTCATTTTTCACAAGAGATTAAATTCAAGAAAGAACATAATATTGAAAGATGACAAAATTAAACAAATTAAAGGTTTAACAATCCGAAACCTCATTTTTAAATTTACTTTTGTTTTAAGTCTTAATGTAATATCGCTAGGCCAACTCATTCTACCAATAAGTAATGAAATAATGTTGAAGAAATTTACTATCAGAGTAGTCTCCTATGAATTCTGGAGTTTAATATGAGTATGACGGATACTGATCTGGAGGCATAGGATAGTCTTAACATGGCTGAAGTAGTTCCAGAGCATTAATTGAATTACATCCAGCCCGAAAGGTAAAAATTGATCAAAATAACCCATGATGCGAGTAATATACAGTGTTGGATGTAACTGTATGACACTATACCTGGCAATGTGATATAATGCAATGCAGATCAGTAGTCACCACTTTCGGTAAAATAACAATTACCCCATTTGCCTCGGACTGTCATCTTGTTAAAAGTTAGTTGGTGAATATTTTGTGTTTTTGTGGAAATTGTCGCAACTGTTCTTTTATTTTTAGATGTTTTTCTTTGAAACAGACCCAACAAAAGTTCAAATAATTTGTTGTTCCTATGTTAACTGTAATGCAACGCTGAGCTGATCAAGATAATTTTGAAGAAATTTACCATCAGAGTAGTCTCCTATGAGTTCTGGAGTTTCATATGAGTATGACGGATACTGATCTGGAGGCATAGGGTAGTCTTCAGGTGGGTGAAGTAGTTCCAAAGCATTAACTAATTTAAGCTCATAGAAATTTAATCTTATACTTCCAGCACCACCTCCACCACCTCCTACACTTCCTGCACCAGTGCTACCTCCACCGCCTCCTCCTGCACCAGCAACTCCACCTCCACCCCCACCTCCACCTCCACTACCGCCTTCACCCCCACCTCCACCTCCACCACCGCCTCCACCCCCACCTCCACCTCCAGGAATTGGCGGGTAGTGAGGGAAATAAGGTGGAGGAGGTAGAGGAGGTGAGGGAGGTAAGAAAGCTGTAGTAGGTGGAGGAGGTGGGGAAGGTGGAGGAGAAGGAGGTGGGG
>JAHWFP010111294.1:0-14954 GCA_023313725.1 Lithobius niger
AAATTCTGGAGTTAACGTAACTCTGTGTCGGTACAATTCCGTGCCCCGGGAATAACACGAGCTTGTTGTAGAAAGTTCAATGTAGCAGTTTCTGCATCCAAACCTTGCGTAAAGCTCACTAAAAGTGAGTGCGACAAATGCCACATTCTCCCAAAAATTGCTTAAACTCATATAAGACAAAATCTAGTTCGTTGTTATACACAAGAATATTAACGAAACCAAAAATAGCAAATAATTCCTTAAACTTGTGAATTATAGCAGTGCTGTTCATGTTCTTCATTAAGTAAACAAACGAAAACTTGAATGCACTTCAATTATGACTAAGTACATCTTTCCGTCCACTGGCCCCACAAAGTAATACTTGAATTCTGGGCCACGGTTTAGTAGTGTCTCCCATACATACTTATGCCAATGAATTTCACTATCCTTGGTTACTTGACAGGAACTACAAGTTTTAGCCAGTTTCTCTAAATCAGAATCTATCCCCTGACACCAAACTCATGAATGTAAGGGCTTTGCTCCAAACAAGCCCGCAATGTCCAATGTGAAGTTCAGTTAGCAGTACAGGTCGCAAGGCTTCAGGTATTACTAAATGCTGCCCTCAAAATACGGCTTTAAATATACCTAAAAAAGATAGAATTTTTTTCTAGAGAAATAGGGATGCAAATCCTCGTTATTCACCTTGTGTGGCCAATCATGACGCATGTGGCAATACACCAGAGATAAAACATGATCTTTAAGTGTAAGTTTTTTTAAGTTGGTCACTCAAGACACGTAACAAACAATTCAATAGTTTGAAAATTCATAACCGTAAACCCCTATAAGATGTTAGGTAAAGACATATGGTAAAGACATACGTGATAAAAAAAATCATTAAGTTTTCCTTGCCTGGACTTGTCGAAGCTCAAGATCGTAGATTTAATATATATACAGCCCAATGCTGGATGTGTTCTGCTGCCATAGCTGGAATAACCACTTTATTTCCAAATATACAGAGCAAGGCCCAGTGGTCTGTTTGCAATATGATGTGCCTACCATGTAAAGATTTATGAAAGTGCTTAACCCCGAACACAATTGAAAGTGCCTCACGATTGACTTGCGCATAGCTAAGCTCTGCCGTGCTTAACGTTCGCGATGCAAATGTGATTGGTCTGTACTCTCTTGAAGGCTTGGTATGCAAAGGTGCTGAGCCAAGGCAACTGGCAACGCATCGTAAACTAAGTTGAGCTTAAAATCAGGGTCACAATGAACCAGAGTTCCACTGTTAAGAAATGCCTCCTTAGCTTTGAGCACGGCCTTTGAACACTCATCTGTCCAAAGCCATTGAATGTTTGGGCTCAAGAGCTTGTCTCAACGGACTCAAAATCAAGACCAAGTGTAGCACGAATTCCAAGTATTGGTTGAGAAAATTTTAGAAAGGTTTCAGCTCTGAGACATTAGTAGGCTGTGGAGCCATCTTAATTACATCCAGATCTTCGGGAAGATTAAACAGTCCATCAGTATTTAGCATAATAAATCCTTGGTGCTTTAATTCAGATTTATTTAACTTACATTTGGTCTTTAATACCTTAACGATGTGTTCCTAAAGAGCAGAGCATGCTTTCGACAAATTTGCAGCATGCTCCCCTCCCTTCTCATTATGAGAATATCATCGTAGAAAGGATTTACCTTTGGTATGCCTCTTAATACGTGAGTCATACGTTTCTGAAACATACTTAGAACACTCGCTAAGCCTAGTGGCACTCTTTGCCACTCGTATAACTCAAAGGGGTTTATCGTTAGCTCCATATGCAAAAATGTGTCACTAATTTACAACAGAAATCGTGTCATACCCACCAAATAATTCTACTGCTCCAGGTACGGGAAAATACTCACATTCAAGTTATGGGTTCACAGTGATGCTGTAGTCACCTACTATCCTCACCTCCCCATTTGGCATGGAAACCAGCACATGGGGTTAACCCAAAAACTACAATATCAAATGGTTTTAAAATACCTCCCCACATTATACATTTTAACTCAGTCTCAGCCTTGGCTTTCATTGCTACGGGTACAGGGTAAGCTTTACAAAATATGGTCTAGTATCATGTTTGAGTTTAATGTTGGCCTTGTAGTCTTTGAAACTACCAAAATCCGTTCTAAACAGGGCTGAGAACCATCAAAAAATGCCAGAGTCGGACACAAAATTGACCTCCGTGCCATTTTCACCTTCATTAAGATTTACACTAAAGAAGTGACCCAGCCTGGTGTTGAATTTCTTACTCCAACCCTTGCCAAAGAGAGTAGGTTGCTTTCCAGGAATAGCAATGGTGCTTAACTTCTTTGTTTGGTCATTGTGTGTAACGTTCAGCCCAATACCAAGAGGTTACAACATCACCCAAGATTTTAGAGTAATGGGTGTTGATTCGAACTTCAAATATAAAAAAAAATAAGATTTGTACCAGCTTACAGGTAAGACTGTACTATCACAACCTGAGCCCACTTCTAATATTAATTTATGACCATTTAGACCACAACAGACCATCTATTTTGTAGGCTACTGTTAACATCAGAGAGTGTCACTGTATTGATTGGAAAGACTAAACTTTCCTCATTCCCGCAACTATAGTTACCTTCATTTCAGAGTCAATATCTGATTCCTCTACAACGAGATTGGTCTTTTTACGACCGTATTTATTTATTGCTACTATGTGAGCTCTTCTTTACTTTTCAGGTTTAGCATCAGTGGGAATCGCGCTGAGTTAGCCGACTTGGAAACACGGCCGTTATATCCATGGTAGAACAAATTGTGCCCGTTTGCCGTCATAAATTTACACACGGAACGCATGTGACCATTTAGGTCACCACAAAAACATATTACATCTCTCTTAGATTTACGGATTTTACGTTTAAGTTTATGGGTGAACAAGCCCCTAAACCCAGCTATGTTAGACTCAACTTGTTCGAAAGAAAGAGCAACGTCACCAGATTTTTCAAAGGGGACATCTGCAGGCTTCATCATCATTAAATGATGTTTTACTTTTTCATTATGAAGCCTCGCCACTAGGCGGTCTCGTAAGGCATCTGTACAACGTTAATATAATCACAGTACACCATTAATCATTTAAGTTCTGTAATGTACAAAGCTACCCTCTCGCCTGACATTTGATCACACTCTTTTACTCTTTCGCTAATGAAACTAGGGGTCGGATTGATACTATCTCCGAAAAGTTTGTCTATTTCAAATAATGTTTTCTCTACAGGAGCAAGAGGCGCGCGGAGATTGCATAAAAGAATTAAGTCTTTTACCAATACTAGCAATTAGGATTTGCACTAGTTTGTCATTAAGGATGTCAAATATCAAAAAATGCAGTTTTGCACATTGGAAATGTACGTCACAGCTCACAGATGAAGGTTCAAATTACTCGAATTTCTTTTTTAATACATGTTATAAGCTCCCCCCCCCCCCACTCTCCTGGAGGAATGATGGGCATTTCAGCTGTGGTATCTAACTCAGAGTCTCCACATGCTGAAATACTAAGTGTTGGCCAGCTAAAAGTACTAGCATCGAACTCCTATGTCCCAACTGCACTTCTAAATGTTAATTGAAAGTCTTCTTGGTTGCTCATGGATGATTTACTACGTGCTAATGATACGAACGCAAAAGCGATACATTTACTTTTTAACTTTAAATTTAAGCATTGAGCTTGGAAAATACTTGAAAATTCACACAACTTTTACATCCAGGGCAAATGATGATTACAAAAGATTGCAAACGTTATCACAGCTAAGCATACAAAATTAGACTAGCAAGGCCTATTTTTTAAATAAATATCTGCAATATCCCCGAAATATTTGTAAAGTATCTGACGAAAAATTACGAACCAATTTTGCATGTAAGAAAACAGTTATGCAAAATGCTTCAACATTTGACATATCTTTTATAAATTCATTCATTGTCATCAACCCTTTGAATCTTTCGATTACGGCAATTATACCCATGACTGATGGTTACGCTATTAGTGTATTGTAAACCGAGTAATCAACTTTAAGTCACACCTAACCTAGACCCACAGACACATGCACATACATAAAAAGAACATTTTGACGGCCCCCAGCCAGGCCGGCTAAAAATGGTTTCTTTGTACCTAAAATATACTTAACCTGATAATTTAGCATTACATTCCTTGAATGTGATGTTCCCCAGGAGGTTTCTTCCGGTGCATATGCGCCTGCTTGCATGTCCCTACTGTGCATGTGCGAGGCAGTACTCCCTTATAAAAACGACAGCGCGCCCGCTATCGGCATTCATTTTACTCTCAACATGTCAGGCGGTGACTCGAGAGGGGAGGCTGGGCGCGAGTAGGTTAAGTATGTTTTAGGTACAAAGAAACCATTTTTAGCCGGCCTGGCTGGGGGCAAAATGTTCTTTCTTTGTTGCCAAAACATCTTAACCTGATAATTTAGCGTTATTAGCAGACCTCATCAAAGTTTGGTGGCGGGCACCGCCCTGACGAGCACCCCGGGATGGAAGCAGGCTGTCCCCCAAAAAGTTATTGAAAACTTCGCACTTTGTTCAGAACAGGTGAAGAACCTCAAAGTTTGGTCACTTGTCCTCTTCCCTAGTTGACTTGCTTCCAACGTGAATGTTTAGCTTCCATCGTGGTTGGATTGCTTCTGCTTCGTTCTGCGGGCTTAAGGGGGGGGGGGGGTTGACACCTGTACAGGTTGCAACAATAGGTCGCAGCCGGTGTAGTTCGTTTACATTCACGGCCTATGCGTCAGGTTGTGTGAGGTGGAGGTCGATGGATTCCCTCAAGATGCTGGTGTGAGGATTTCTTCGGTCAGAAGGCTTTGTTGGTGGTTAATGATGTGGAGATTGCCCTGAATGATGTAAGTTACCATGGGTCAATAAACTCTTGTGTGGATCCATACGTTAGAATGCGAGTCAGTGAGGAGAAGAGGTTGGTTTCTTCCTTCTCGTCAGTTTTTTTTTTTTTTAAATTGGACAATGGAAAAACCCGGGTGGTTGTTATACGACTAGTAGTCAGTAAATCGACCCCATTGAGCAGAGTAAGCATAGTTGCAGTGGTCTTTGAAAAGTTCGAAGAAAGCCTTGTGTTGATTTAAGTAAGGGCATTGGGTTTTTCGCACAGCCAAATGGCCGAAGGGATTGGATGAGTGAAGGGCACCGTCGGCCGAAGGGCTGGTCCTGGTTTGTGGCAGACCATGATTGCATCTTTCCGGAGGAGCTAAGAGACTTCGAACGAAAGATCTTGCGTGGATGGAGGAGCGAGCTTTCACGGGGGAAAGGATGTTAGCAGCTGTTGAAGCAAGAGTGTCGGCCGAAAGCCGTGTTTTATGAAGGATACAATTTCCGTGCTGAGTTTCTGCCAAGCTGGGAAGAAGAGGCGAAGTCTTGCGCCGGTTGGAAGGCAGGGGAGGAAGAAGGCGTCGTGGTTTCAATGAAAGGAGCCTCTGCCCTCTGGTGACGAGTGGCGGCTGTGGCAGCCAGGAGATGCGGCTCGCTCCTGCAGGTTGCATTGGCCGGAGCGGGAGCGAGGGGGTTTGGGCCGAAAGGGCTGTTGGTTTCTCGGCCGAAAGTAGGAGTTAACTTTCGGACGGTGCCGAGCTGTGAAGAAGAGGAGAGGAGCTGCGGTGGTCAGGAGTTGCGGCTCGGTCCAGCTGGTTGCGTTGGCCGGAGCGGGAGCGAGGGGGATCGAGCCGAAAGGGCTGTTGGTTTCTCGGCTGAAAGTAGGAGTTAACTTTCGGAAGGATTGGCGGCGCTATGGCCGAAGCTTTGTTCCAGTCGTCTGGCGGGGGCGGGAGGTTTCATTGCCTGTTCTTTTGAAAGGGGCGGTTTGATTTTGATATCCAAGGATATCCGTCTATCTTGGTTCACTCAAACGTGGGTTCTAGCCACGAGTGAGACGAGCAGCAGTAGACAGCAACAGGTGACTTGATTTTCACTCGAGACGTGGGTTCAACCACGGACGAGACAAGCAGCAAAAGTTGTAGACGTCTTCCGTCTTGGTTATTCACTCAAAACGTGGGATTTAGCCACGAGTGAGACGAGCAGCAGTGGACAGCAACTGTCGACTTGGTGTTCACTTGATGCTTGTGGTGAGCCACAGTCGGGACATGCGGTAGGAGTGTCGACGGCTTCCAACTTGGTTCTTCACTCAAAACGTGGGGTTTAGTCACGATCGAGACGAGCGAGAGAATGGACAGAAAATTGTTGCCAGAAGACAAGCTGTGGAGAACCGGAACAGACTTGGCTCTTCACTCGAACGAGGTTTTGAGTCTTGACCTAGCCATTTGAAACTTGATCGGGGTGACATCGTGTAGCCTAACTAAAGCTCGGTAGCAAATTCAATCGTTGTTGAAAACAAGAGTTCCGTGGAAGCGTGTTGGAGGAAGGGCGGAGGCCGGTAGGGTAGCGTTTTCCGTCCGAAACCCAAAGGATGCCGTAGGTGCGGGTGCAGCCAGCCAGAATGGTGATGAGCTTCGGAGAAGGTTGGTGTTGACAGCTTGCGTACGGAGTTCGGCATTTGTCGGTGAGGTAAGCCGTTCGGCAACTCAGGTGTGCTATCCGTTCGAAAGCCAAAAGCCGAAGGGATGCCATTGGTGCGGGTGCAGCCAGCCGGAACGGTGATAAGCGTCGGAGAAGGCTGACGTAGACAGCTTACGTACGGACTTCGGCAGTTGCCAGCAAGGACGATGGTAGTAATAAAGAAAAGTTAAAACACGTGTTTTCTAGTGGTACCATTAATTTTAATGAAGGTTGCAACGTTATTTTTAATTTTAAGTGGCTTGTAGAATGGTTTAATTACCAAACTAGCATTTAAAAAGTTTTAAAATGCATAATTCACTCGTTGATTTCCTGTGGTTCATGACATTTAAATAAAAACTACTTGCTAAATAATTTTTATTATATTTTTTATTTTGGCTTGGTTGCTGACATTTAACGGTTAACTTCTTTCTTAACGTATTTTTTTTTTAATTGATGTATTGCCAGTCTATAATAATCATGAGTGCATCCGCCATTTTAGTGCTGAGAGCCAACCGCCATTTCAGTGCAATAGATCGACTCTCAGTACTACAATGGAGGATGTATTGCACTGTGCGTTCGTGTTTTATTGTTGCGCTCCTGCATCGTTACATTGTTAAAAGAGGACTGACAGGCAAAAACCGGGTAATAAAATATTTTAACGTTAGCGAGCTACGAACGATCGGACGACCATCACCGAAGCTGCTGCCGCCCGGTTATCATTCCTATCGACAGGAAAGACAGCGACCCTATGCTGCGCGAAATACTGACTTGGACGAGTTCTATTCAGCTGTTGTTTCACCACCTACTTGTTAGTGATGAAACAGATGATTATACAACCGTTGATATGATTTACTTTATTGTAAACTTTGAGTAATGTTCACATGTTGCCTGGAAGGATCAATACACGATGAGTTTTAAATTAAGCGGCCTGATAATCTTTTGAATACTCATAAGAGCTATTTGCGTGGCCACGGCATTAAAATTGAAAATTCCTTCGAATTTAATCACCCGATCGAGGAATGAATGGAATTTTTGATTATTACGGCAGAAGATTACAGCCTGTGCAGAATATGTTTTACAGCTGTTCGCCAATTTCCACTTGACTCAAGAAATATTTTAATTACCGACAAATAACAAATTGACTTAGCTGGCTGCTGCGCAATTTGCGGAATTCTGGGGTAAAAACTTGTTCAGTGTCACCAAACACCAAAATGTTTTTTTACTACTCCGTTTCAAAAAAAAAATGAAAAAGTAAAAGTAGCGTCAGGTTATAGCATAGGTTACGCCCAAATTCACAATTTTGCGTTAACTACTACAGAAGCAATTATATATATACTAGCGGAGTCGCTCGCTTCGCTCGCTCATTCCGCGTCGTCTCGCTGCGCTCGAGGAGCTTTCATGCTGCAACTCTTATGCTGCTGACATACATTCCACATCTAAAACGATCAAGCAAATGAGTGCAGTGCGCGTTTTTCGTAAGGCTTAGTTCATAAACAAAAAACGGCCTCGCCGTTTACAAAATCATCACCCTTATGCCATGTGCCTAAACTGCCAAGGAGCCAGGAGGCGAGACACGCGATTTCTATACTCTAGTTGGCCTTAGCTTAAATAATACGCAAGAGGAGCTGTCATGCTCCAGCTCTTAAGCTGCTGACAGACATTCCATATCTAAAACAATCAAGAAAATGATCAGAATGTAGGACGCGTTTTTCTTAACGCTTCAGTTCATAAATAAACGATATGGTAACCATACATCACTCCAACGGCCTGGCCACCCAATAGCTGCATGGGCCTCTTGTTCAGATTGTTAGCCATAATACCACTGACAACAAAAGCCTCGATAAAAGCATTGCCTTTCTGACACATGCATGAACTGGCCTTGAGCCAGGAGATGAGACACGCGATTTGTAGCCCAGTCTGCCTTGGCTTCAAGAAGCCATTTCCTTTCTGGATGCGATTGAGCTATCATTGAGCCAGGAGGCGAGTCATGCGATTTGGACCCAGTCGGCCTTGGCTTGAAAAATCCACCCCCTTTTTGGCATGCACCTAAGCTGACAATGAGCCAGGAGGCGAGACACGCAATTTCTTCCCCAGTCGGCCTTGGCTTGAAGAAGTCATTCTCTTTCTGGCACGCGATTGACCTATCATTGAGCCAGAAAGGCGAGGCATGCGATTTGGACCCAGTCGGCCGTGTCTTGATAAAGCCATCCCCTTTTTGGCATGCACCTAAACTGACAATCAGCCAGGAGGAGAGACACTCGATTTCTTCACAGTCGGCCTTGGCTTGAAGAAGCTTTATCCATCGGCGCTGCAAGGCTGTTTCAACGCTGTAGCACGCGAGTTGCTGCATGCTTGAACTAAACATGCTTGGTAATTTTATCATGCATATTGCATACTCTTTGTGCCGCTCTTGGTTTTTTTATTCCAATAAATTTTGCAGACTTTACATGGGTTTCCTTGTTTCAGAATTTTAAGAAATTTTACTTAAAAGCGATCTCCTTCCCCGCTACGTGTGATGCTTTGAAAGACCAACCACATTTCGCCCCTAATTTCTGACTAATATAAAAGATTTCGTGCAAGGCGAAATCGTATCTAGGAACTATTCGTGTTTACCAAAATTAGGCTGGTCTATTAATTTGCTGAGTAGAGCACCAGCTAATAGCACACTATTGATCGAATGTCGATGGTTTACAAATGCAAAAGTTGAAATATTTCTGACACCCTTTTCTGTTATCAATATATTTTGTTTAAATATGCCTAATTTCGCATTAATCTTTTCGTAGATTTACGTATTTTCATTTAAATTTAAGGCTAAATAAGGTAGTTTGTATTTGAAATATCTGCAACTCCAACAGTCGTTCCATCAGGGAGCTGCACGTGCCTCATTGTTGAATGTCGGCTGTTAGCATTGCCAGCCTTAATCCTACCGACAACACTACTGGACCACGCGCCTCCTACGTGGCGCAACAATTGTGGACCATCCGCACAACAGGAAGAGGTGATATTCCGAAACTAACAATCAACTTCGAAAAATTCGTGTCAACAATGGTCCAAAGGGGTTTTTTCGCTTTTTTTGAGGAGAAAAATTTCACCTAGAACTACGAAAATACGCCTACGCGAAATCCGGATTAATTTCCTGTCATTTGACACCTTTCTCATATTTTTAGGCTTCCTACTTCAAGAGGAGAAGAGGTACATATCTGTTTAGGTGCTGTTATGCTTTACCAATCATATATTTAAAACGTAAAGCACAACACCTAAACAGATGAAATTTTCTCAATTGTACATTTTAATATTTCAATGAAAAATCATCAATTTTTATCCGTGTTCATTTTAACAAGTGAAAATTCAATCATATATCCCCTTTTTTATGTCACACTTGACGTTTTTGTTTGTAATCCGTGTACCTTTTTTACAGCTATGGCGTCGCGCTACAAAGCTTTATGCATGCAGTCGATTGTTGCTGGCCACTTTGAAACAATCAACTCAGCTCTGAAAGCCTGCGTCTGCGAAATAAATACGACGTTCTATCGTTTCTATAGCTGCCAATTTCGAGGCTTTCTGCATCGAAATTAACAACGTAGCTTAGTTTGGTTTAAATGTATATCGTTTAGCTAAAACACGGATTCTTTCAAAGGTTTTCAAAGGGTTTAACGAGCGTTAACCATTCCTGGTCATCTGCCGGAAGCTCTAAGGCCTTATGTCTGCAACAGCCAGATTCCCAGGCGGTCACCCACCCAGGCGGTGAATGGATTCTTTCGATCATTTATTAAGAGCCGTGGCCCATAGCCGTACGCTCTGCAAAACTAAACAGTAACTACATACAACTATGTAACTATGTAACTATGTAACTAACACTGCACAGACTTCTCCATACAAACCAGTGCCACTCCAACCAAACCAGCACCACACAACACTACACAATTTAGCACAACCTCGCTGCATAACAGCAAGCCCACCTGCAAGCCCACACATCTCCGGCCAACTTCTCTCTCCCATCTAGAGAAAGTTCCAGTGGGCACAGGAATTGCCTAGTAGTTGCACTTCACATGCCAGGCTTTTCATACAGCAGTAGCTCCAGAGAGAACAGAGTGAACCCTAGCTCTAAACCTGCACTCCAGCAACACGACAAAACTTAGCTACCATCCTCAACCTGGCAAAGGCATGTTGACCAGACGTTTCGGACAGCAGGTCATGCCATGTGGACATCTCCTGCATCCAGGGGGCCAAAATCCTCCGCACCGCTGCATATTTCACGCAGTGCACAAGAACATGTTCGGGAGTCTCATCCACGCCACACACTCGACAAGTTGGTGTATCCACCCACCTAAAACGAAAAGTGTGCGACCGCAGAAGCGTGTGTCCCACACGTAATCCATCTGTCAGGAAAGCTTCCATCAAGGTAATGTCGGGCCAAAAGGCTGAAGTGAGCAGGTGCACCATCGTGCATAAGCCACATTCGTGTCCTGACTGCCAGGGGAACGTCTTCCAGTAGTTGGGGCAAGTCATACTGGAGGAAATGGAGGTAGGTTTCTCCATTTAGGCGTCGAGGTAGAAAAAAAGGCCCTACCAAATAATCACCAACAATTCCAGCCCAAACGTTTAGACTAAATTGTTGTTGATGTCTAGATTGTTGTACCTCGTGCGGATTTGCATGGTCCCAAAGATGGTTGTTGTGATAGTTGAATATGCCATCACGTGTGAAGCCAGCCTCATCTGTAAACAGGATAGACGGCAGGAAATGAGCGTCTGCTCCACATTCATGATTCAGTCGCACACAGAACGCTCGTCGTGGTGGAAGGTCGGCCTCGCCAAGACCTTGGACACGTTGCAAATGGTAGGGGTATAGCAGGTTATGATGCAAAATGTCCCAAATTGTCGAATTACTGACACCCTCTCTGCGTGCAATGCGTCGTGTGCTATCCGATGGATTTTCTGCTATGTGCTGGAGAACTCTGTCTTCCAAGCCAACAGTTCGCACAGTTCTGGGTCTTCCAGCATCCGATGTCCGTCTCCCAAATGAGCCTGTTTCCCGTAAGCGCTGGTGGATACGACTGAACGTTCTAGCACATGGCAAATTCCTGTCTGGATACCTTTGAGCATAGAGACGTCGTGCTTCCAATGCATTTCCATCTGCAAGACCATACATGTAGTGCATGTCTGCCAGTTCGATGTCTGGATACTCCATACTTAGGGAAGAGAACTCCCGAACAGTAAACGTGAACAAAGGATCACAATGTCACCTTTAGATTTAAGTCATCAAGTGATTTAACAAACCCCTGTATTAACAAGAAGTCGTCTGTCAACCCCGAAATGTGGACTCTCCAAATGGTGTTCAAGGTCACCTTGTACAGATATGCGAATGTTCAATTTGAATTTGTGATTACAGTACTTTTTCGCATCACAAACGTTGTTGTTTTTGTCAATAAATGTTATTACATTCTGGAAGGGAGATCGTAACAGGGGGATAGCAACTAATGAATGGCAGAGCTTGCCCGCTGTAATGTAACTTTTAAGACTTCTAAGTTATTGTTTTTTTAGAAGTTGGGTTTGCAAGGATTTTTGTCTTTAACACTTAAAACTACAAAGAATCTGAGGTGGAGATTTACCTCCAAATCAAAACCAAGTTTATGCGAGGATTTTTGTGGAAGCTGGAGCGTTAGACAAAGGCAACAAACAAACAAACAAATGAGCAACCAAATTCAAATATGTGGGTTGAGTACAGTAATGTTGTTCTCGCCGCTTCGGCCAATGAAACAAGTGATCATCCGAATTCTAAGGATTCCCCCACTTTTACGTTTTAAGCTTCTTTGCTTGAAGAGTAGAAAACAAACACATTAAATCCCTCACTTTTAATGGCGAGGATACCCGATTGATAATGTTTGGTGCTCTCCACAGAGATGTACGTACAATAGTTGTTTTTTTTTTGGAGGGGAGGGCTCAAACTTGGAAAACGATGTAACCTACTTGGTCTTTACACGTAATGAAAGAAAGTACAGTACTACTTTCGATTGTTTTCAATCACACGATGTGTTTTTTCTACAATTTGTTTCATTAAAGTACAAGACCAAAGCAGTTACTCCTCTCTTCCCCCACTCTAAAGACTGGTGCATTTCCGGACCCATGTTTATAGGACTTTTTCTTCTTATCTTTGATCACACAGCGGACCCTCAAAATATTTGACACCAATTTCCGAACACCCTGTATATAAGAGGATCCTGCACACTGAGTTCTGCACACGATTTCTGCAGCAGCCTGTGACTTGCTAAGGAATCTGTGCAAAGCGTGAAAGTGTAACTCTTCAACTACATCAAGTGCAACAGAGACGGCAAGGAGCTCGCAGAGCGTACTTGACGTCACTGCTGCTATTCGCCGCTGCACAACAACTTTCAGAGAGGGAACCACAACCGCCAATCCTCCCGAACGGTTTTCAGCACTGTAGGAGGCATCACAATAAATCATACACTCTGTGTTCTTAGGGAGGAAGACCTGATGTAGCTCTGGGCTCCAGCTCCAAGGACCGAGAGCTCTGGCACTTGCAACCGCTAGATCATTATCTGAGACCTGCTTCAGCCACGTCACTCCCGCACCTGCTTCTCCCAAAATACTGCGTGCCTTATCCCCCTAACCTTCCATAATCCGCAAGGATCCTCCCAACCGGGTCCTCATCACCACGACTCAGGTTGCGCAAACAGAGCTGCATAAGCAACTCTCGTGCCCTGTGCTCCACAGGCATTTCACCACATTCAACCCACAGTGCCGAGACCGGAGTAGAGGCAAGACACCCCGTTACCGCTCTCAGACACACATTAACTGCTACCTGCAATGTTTTCAGATGCCGATTCGACGACGATAGGAACGGCAGATGATAATCCATAGTAGCCCTAATAAAGGTCCTGGATTCTTTCATTTCGCCCTACAACAATCGACTTTTTAGCAAAGACATATCACATGCACGAAGAATGGTTATGTAGTTTGCAGAGTGGCATTGTTCCCTAATCACAATGGTTAAAACAATGTATAACAATCAAAATGACCTGTAACTCCGGAATGGCTCGACCAGTCGAAAAAGTGGTCTCTGTGAGGATGAAGCCCAGGGCCATTTCTGGCTTAGATCATGTTTCAAATTTTAGGTAGGTACAGTAGTTTTTTTCTGAAACCGTGTCACACAAGAACAAGAAGAAGAACAACAACAACAACACAAACAAGAAGTGAACAGTTTTCAAATTTTCGTGTGGCCTCCTACGTTTATTCTTGCACGGAATTGCATAAAAGTTGGTATAAACGTGGGAAAAGCTGCTATCTACTATTTGGCCAAGTTTGGTCGAAATATATTGAATAGAAACGGAGAAATTAATAGTTTTAGTTTTGCTGGAGAGAGGACTTCAATCATATCAAGGACCACGGTAGCGGTCCGTATGTAAGCCTCAGCATGAACCTCCATGTTAAACGTCAAACTTTGAACTCCTATAGTCTCGCCCAGAATTGACACAGACCAACGAAATTCGGTATTTGGCGTCGTGTCGTAACTATTTCACCACATTACAAATTTTAATGACAACAATCAAACCGTTCGGCGTCCACAGCATGGCCTTTTCTTGTTGTTGTTGTTGTTGTTGTTGTTGGGACTCTTTACCCTCACCTGGAGACCGAACCAATGAACCGATTTTCCAGTTCTATAGCTTAAAACGTAGGTCTGGACAAGGCCTAGGGCCTTTCGCAGGCTATTTTAACGTAACTACAATATTCTTGACACGGAAAGCCAAATGGGCTAAAACTTTTGCTCTCACCTAGAGATCGAACCAATGAACCGATTTTCAATTTGCGTAGCTTAAAATGTAGGTAATAACACCGACCAGGGCCTTTTGAACCCGTATTTGATGTGACTGCAGTATTCTCGTCGACAAAGCAATTATTATTGCAGAGCACTGGGCAGAAATCATTAATGTTGCTGTTGGGACTCTTTGTCCTCGCCTGGAGATCGAACCACAGAACCGATTTTCAAGTTTTATAGCTTAAAACGTAGGTATGGACAAGGCCTAGGGTCTTTCCCATGCTATTTTAATGTAAGTACATTATTCTTGACACGGAAAGCCAAATGGGTTAGAACTTTTGCTCTCACCTAGAGATCGAACCAATGAACCAATTTTCAATTTGTACAGCTTAAAATATAGGTATTAACACCGATCAGGGCCTTTTGAACACGATTTTGATGTTACTGCAGTATTCGCATCGGCAGAGCAATTATTATTGTATAGCACTGGGCAGAAATCATTAAGTGGAGTAACGAATTTTTGTAGAAATTTTGCAGAAAACATAAATTTGGTACAAAAGTCTTTCTTAACAATAAAAATCGAACCAGCCATGGACCCCAATGAAATACCCAAAGTGCCATCAGTGCCCCCCCCCCCTCCCGCCCCAG
>JAHWFP010111297.1:13830-46545 GCA_023313725.1 Lithobius niger
GAGAAAAATTATTATTCTCAGAAAAATAATTTAGCTAAAAGAATTTACGTAAAATAGTGAAAAAGAAATAAGCGAAAATTAAATTTACGAAAGTTAGTTTGTTGCGTAGCATGTCGCCATATCCCCCTCATAACAGATGGTAACACGACATTTGGTGAACAACCCCCTCCCCCCCCATTTATGAACGTTCCTTAATAGCGTCACTTTGAGCAAACTTTGGAAGAGCGTATACTTTGGGATCATTAGGGTTGCACCTTGGGTTGCACGAGATTTGCTCATTTTTAAGAGTAGATGTTGGTGCGAAGTAAGGCAGTCGCTGGTGAGAGGGGAGAGGAGGGTTAGGCCTAGCTGTTGTTTGGTTCGTCACGAAATGCTTTTGGATTCGGGCATGACAGCCATTTGTAATTATTAGTGAGGTGATCATACATACACTGTTTCACTTTGAATCACTATTTCGTCTCCGTTCCCTAATAGAAGGAAAGCGAACGATGGTAAGCATAATTTCGAAATGGCGGCCATCATAGATTAACAACGACGATGGTACATTCATTGTTTCATTTGATATTTGGGTCGCTTATGTGCTTAACCTTAAAGAAATCGGGATTTTACCAGAGGCAGACGTAGGTTAGAAACGCCTTTACAGTAACACGGAGATTGTAGGAGCGCCAGAAAGATCAAGAATTGACCTTGAAACTTTAGTTATCATATCATCAAAAGTGTGCGCTATAAGTGTGCAGTATAAGTGTGCGGTATAAGTATGCAGTATAAGTATGCAGTATAAGTATGCAGTATAAGTCACCCACCTTTGTTGCCGTGTATCCCCATGTGGTGCATTGTGAGTACGCTCACCATTGTTGAAAGTGGCTAGATTACGGTATTTAGAATGTACACTTACAACAATGAAAACGGCAAACAATGGGCCGGTATAAGTGATTTAATGCACACTTTTGGTGAAGCGACGTACGAGGAGCTGTGGAATCGTCCGAGGGGTTGAAGCCCCCGAGGATGTTGCACAGCTCCGAGGACGTCACTTCACCAAAAGTGTGCATTAAATTACTTATGCCAGCCCATTGTTGCAAAATCCATGTTATAACTGTTTCATTACCATACTTTACATTGCTTTGACAGGAGTTATTTAATGATTTGTCTGCGTTTATTGCACCATTAGGGAGCGCTCATAAATTATGTAACGCTTTGTTCTAGCAATTTAGAACATACGCCGGTGTAACCCTCCCCCCCCCCCCGAGAAATTACACACCGCCCCCAAAAAATTCAACTGTATATTTTTTTAAGAATTCGTTTTTGTAAGCTGTACATACTACCGACGCTTGTAAGGACCAGGAAAAAAATTAAGTCTTAAAAAACAGAAGTCATAAAAATAATTTAGCTAAAATATTTTACATAAAATAATAAAAAAGAAATAAGCGTAAAATAAATTTACGAAAGCTAGTTTGTTACGTAGTGTGTCGCCATAACCCCCTACCACACTCACCTGTACTACTATGAATTTTTGTACTGTGAATTTTGGTACACCAATCATTCCTAGTAGTAGAAATTGAACCAGCCGTGTATCCCCATGAAATACCACCAAAGCCTCCTCCAGCATCCCCCGCTTGTGCACCACATGAAGCATCAATGACCAACAAATTCTTACTGAACGTACTAAAAACATGCATTATAGCAGTGGAAATCGTACTATTTATGGAACCCCATGAGATACACTCACCCCCAGTGGTTCCCTGTGTCCGCTCCATGAGGTTGATGATCAACAAATTCTAGTTCAATTTGTATTGCTAAGAATGACTTGTATACCAATTCACTTTTTAGCACGATCAGCAAAATTTGTTGGTCATTGATGCTTCATGGGGTGCACAAGAGGGGGGATGCTGGAGGAGGCTTTGGTGGTATTTCATGGGGATCCACCGGCTGGTTCAATTTCTACTACTAGGAATGATTGGTGTACCAAAATTCACAGTACAAAAAATTCATAGTAGTACAGGTGAGTGTGGTAGGGGTACAGGAAGGGGCCTTAAGGGGTATCTCTAGAGATTCCATAGCTTGCTCGATTTATTAGCAAAGAATTGACTTGTGTATCAAATTTCATGGCTTTTAGCTCGATGTTCATAATTATGGCCCAATTATTAGCCCCAATTATGGCCTGTAACAGCTGTACTACACCTGAAAATCGAACCAACGAACCGACGCTTAAAACATAGGTATGAAGAAGGTTTATGGCCTTTTAACACTATTTTAATGTGACTACAAATATTGTTGTTCTTCTACTTGGGAAATTTTGCTCTCATGTAGAGATCTAACCAAAGAACCGATTTTCAATTTATATAGCTCTTAAATTTGAGTATTAAAGGCCCTCTTATAACAGTTATTTTAAGGTGATTACAGTATTCTTTTCTGTGTTATTCTTGCTGAAACAAAAAAAATGGATATTAGTATTAAAAAACGCTAAAGCGTCTAAAATAAGGATGTAAGCAATAATACGTGTAAAAGAAGTTACAGCTTGTTTTTTGGTTCGCTGGAGATTCTTTTACACGTATTAGTGTGACGATGATGGCTTACATGTCTTTTTATACTATTTTTTCCTTTAGGGCTTTAAGTTTTCTAAGGCTTACATACGTATTTTATACTCTTTAGCATTTTTTAATACTAATAAACAAATATACTTTCAGTATTTGTTGTGTGTGTTCGTTGGTAATTGTGTGCCAGCCTTACTTCTATTTCTGCCACCAGATTAAGCAAAAAACTAATTCAAAACATCAATTTTTATCCATTTTCTCTGATGGTGTCGCGAGGCCATTGAAGAACTTTTCAGTTCGAACATCGACCTAGAAATTAGGTTGTTGTTATTAGTAGTTAAAGACTCGAGTCTTTAGACGAGAGGAAGGGAAACATTAAATTATCATTATTATTATTATTTATTAATAATTATCATTAAAATGTATTAATTTATAACGTTTGTTACACAAATTTGGCCTATTTTCAATCCCGGTAATCCTGGGATTTAGGTAGTTATAATCCGGGTTTTTTGGGACTAAAAATGGTCGGGATCCCGGGTTTAGATGCCCTAAGCCGATCGTCTTGCTTTCATACACCTCGGTTTAGAAACACCAAACACCACACAAAAAACAAACGTCACAACAATGATCCAACTGGGGAATATTAGAATCAATTCGTGGTTACATTCATGTGTGCATTATCAAGCTAAATGGGGAGGACATGAAAAGTGGACAGCAATTCGCGTATCCCAAAAGAACCCAGGGTGGTTAACGAAGCTGAGTCTAAAAAGCAGTTTAAGGATGCAGTCTGACAAAATAGATTACAAGGATCCAAACGAGTTTTTGAATAGACTGAGAGTCTTATGTGCATCACTGCAGTAAGAAATTGTGAGCAGTGGAACTGTCTTAACATTATTTGGGATTGGTATCAATCAATAAAAAAAGTACAGACGAAATTAAAGAAAAAAACTTAATTTTTTTATTGCAATGTTTGAGAATGGTGTACAGGGTGTCCCGGAATGTACTCTGGCATAAAATATATGTACTCTGGTTTAATACAACGGGAACCACAGATGATATCAACAAACGGTCTGAAAGCACAACTCAACAAGTTTTTTGCAAGGGCCAATGCATCCTCATGAGTTGTACTGTCTGTACACCAGATTTTCTATGAAAATGGTGACTGTTTAGCAAAATGGTATGTACGTAAGGCACCTAAAACAAAGCGATTACTAGGTTGATGCAGCAGTTCAAGGAAACCGGTAAAAATGTCCATGTGTAAGAAATTTCTGTTGCAGGAAATCTAAGACCATTTACATATCCTACGTCTAACACACAGTGTTCACGTGGAGTCGTAATAAACTTGATAAGTTGTGCTTTCAGTTTAAAAAACTGCTTGTTGATATCATTTGTGGTTCCCGTTTTATTAGACAATGAAATACCGGACTACATTCTGGGACACCTTGTACATCTAGCAATAGCTGAACACACTAACTTACTGTACATATTAGGTAAACAAATATAAATTCTACAAACTAGGGTCAGTATTTAACTTGATCTTACAATATCACTAAAAAAATGATGTAAATTCTACAAGATTATACTGTCTATTTTACGGACCTTATTGTTCTTGGTCGTTTCTGGCTTCCACATGCAGACACATGATGGTTGACATTGAATTTGAACACCCATTAGCTCAAGTCGTAAATTCTGCAAAAAATTGCTCCACTTTCGGATGGGTGTCATTGTGGAGTTTTTGAGTGATCCAAATCATGTAGAATTTATAGCTAATTTGATTCGCCCCTATGTAGTAAAATGTACACTCCCGATGACATCATGCAGAATTTTCATAGTCAAATTTTCACACACTCAAAATTGCAACCCCTGCGCAGACATGTGCATCTTGGCCAACATTACTGCTTTCAGCTACAAACAACGTCATTCACCTTAATAGAAGATAATGATATATTTGATCGAATTTCCATACAATTTTTTTTTCAAATTTACACGACTTGACAGCTTTCAAAATGACAGCCTGTTTGTGTTTCAGGTCCAAATAACGATGCACTCAAATTATGTCACTTATAATCATAATTTTGTGATGACCTTAACGTTTCATCTTGGCCTTCTGTAAATTCTACAAAATTATGCTCTATTATCTTGTTAGAACTGATCATGATCACACGTGGCTCCCATCATACAGATCCAACTGTGTAAATTCAGTCAAATTTTATGTAAATTCTATGTGATATGGATGTCGTCATTTCTGGTCATGTGACCGTATACTGGACGTCAGAACTGAGCTTGTCATATTTGTCATATGTCAATGTAAATTCTTGAAACTCTATAAAATTGTGTTGTAAATTATACGTGATGTAATGAATAATGCCACGAAATCAAAATAGCAACATGTATTATAAAGGCACAGAGATCGTTTCAGTGACTTCGGCACGGGGATGAAAACATCGCAATCCGTACTCTCAAAGTTAATTCCATCATACGAAAACGCAAAATCCAAGTCACGTGCGGCATCTTCATTCCACTTCTGAAAATATTCTGGCAGCATTAAAACAAATAAAGGTAGCAAAAAGCACTCAACACTCCTTTACCACATCAACAAAACTGGCTGTGATGTCATGCTGTGATGTCATCCCCTGGTCACGTGACCAGGGGATTATGAAATCATAAAGTGGGGGTCTTGACACCGAATCAAACACGAGAATGAGAAGCACATTACCAGAATCACATAGAATTAACCACATAATTTGGTAGAATTTAAACAACTTGATGGAGGTGATTTTTACTTGGGGTAGACGGACATCACTAAAAAACATCATCCTCATGAAGCAAAATTTGCTTATAATTTGGCAGAATTTATACACCTCAACTGGATGTACCCTTGGGCAAGGAGGAAAAGACGTCTCAAAGTGTGAGTGTGAAATTTTCAACATTTTATCAAAGTTGATGCTGACAGTCACATGGTTAGAATCAGGTAGAATTTATACATAATTTTTAGAATTATGTAGAATTTACGTGACTGAATGTGCGAAGGGTTACGGGGCATATGAGGTGTGGAGTAATAATGTTGTGCGGCAGTGTTAACAAGGAGGTGTAAAGAGGTCACGTGGTAGGAAGTCACGTTGGGTTGGGTGGGGAAGCACGTACATCTTTGTCTTAATGTAGGCGTTTTCCCTTACTTCTATATAAATTTTTGACCATGTTTTTTTTTTTAAATTACGTTTTTAGATTTTTTTGTGTGGTTAAACTGACAAATACTTTTAATTTTTACTTTGAATTCTATCGTATGGCAGGCCTGACCTATACAAGTTTTCTGTGTAACTATGGAATAAAATAACATAATAATTAAAATAATAATTATTATTATTATTATTATTAATAATAATAATATAATAATTTTATTGCTCACTTGACTCGAAGTTGTTGTCAACTTGTATGAGTCAGCAATACAAAATAAATATAAAATACACTTATTTACAACAATATACAGAGAAAAAAAGTAAAAAGAAAAAAAAAGAAAAAATTTGCCAACTAATTACAAACATGTATCATTACACAAAGTTACAAGTTTCGCTACATGATCACCACATCCATTATGAAACAGTATTTAGTAGAAATTGAAATGTAATTGTTCAATTTATTTGTTGCCTAAAAGCCAGTCTTTTAATTTGGGTTTTAGTTCACTTATGCTTTTACTATTTAAGATTTCTTTTGGTATGGTATTAAAGATATGTGGAATATAATATTTTTTGTTTCTCTGGCCATATTTATTGTTCCATTTTGGTATTTGAAATCTTTGTGACTTTAATCTGAGTCTGCTTTGTTTTTCTATACTGTATATCTTGTTTGTATTTATATAATAATTTTTTATTATTATCATATAATCTCTCGATTCTAATACTCTTAAGATTTTATTTTCCTTATATAATTCAGCTGTTGTTTTCTGCGGTTGTTCAAATAATATCTTCACAATTTTGTTTTGTACTTTTTGCAATCTTTCAATTAAATATTCTGAAGCAAAACCATATATTTCTAAACCGTATCGTATTTGACTTGCTACCCATGCTTCATATATTATTTTTTTGTTTTTACTATCTAAAACATTTCTTAATTGGTATAATTTTGCTAATATATATCTTAATTTATCAATTATCATTAGGATATGTGATTTAAAATTCCAATGTGAATCTATTAACATTCCCAAATACTTTGTTTTTTGTTTAAATTTTAATTTTTTACATGAATTTTGACAGTTTAACTTATCTTTCCCATATTTCATCAATTTACAATTTTCTCCATGTACTATTATGTCACTTCCTTCATTTACTTTCATTTTTGGTACTGTTATATTCATATATATAATAATAATAATAATAATAATTTATTCAGAGTATGTATACAAAGTTGTAAACAACCAAGGCATGAAGCAAAACAATGCTTGTATGTGCTCTGAAGAGAAAACAGAATCGAAAAAATACAATATTAACATACAATATTAATTCATATAATATTAACAGCATTCATTAAGTTGCTTGAAAAGATTTCCATATAAATTTTATATTTATTACAAATGCAGTAAATTGTGTCACTTACCCTAGTTTAGGTGTCCACGTAGGGATAATTTTTAGTTGTTTATTAATCAGTTCTTTACTGTTTTATTAATGTTATGTGGTCTTAGGTTTGTTCTTAAATTCAATGGTAATTCATTTAAAATTGTAGGAAGGACAAAAGCGATATTTCTTTTCCCATATGAATTTCTCCAGGGTGGGATTTTAAGCCAAGCTGTATTATTACGTGATGGGGGAGGGATTGAGGTTTAATGGCGCGTCGACAACGTGGTCATTAGCGCCAACCTCAGTCACAGTGCAGTGGCCCGGGTTGCCACTGCACCACACATTACGTGATGGTCTCGCAATTTTATTTTGTACTGTATGGTCAACAAAATGTATTAATAACAGTTAATTTATATAAATTTCGGAAAGTTAAAATTTTGTGTTCCATTATAAGCTCTTTAGTTGTCTTGTTGCTATTGCCACCAAAAAGTGATTTTATTGCTTTATTCAAAATTTTTTGTAAGCGTTCAATGTACCAGTTCGAAGTAGAGCCAAAGATTGTGCAAGCGTATCGTACAACTGAAAGTATCCATGCTTCAAAAAACACACATTTAGTTTTTGGGTCAAGGGTCTCTCTTAGGGTGTAAAGTGATGGTATCATACTTCTAATTTTTTAATGAGTGTATGTTTGATGTGAACTTCCAATCTTCATCTGTAGTAATTCCCAGGTATCTTAAGTTGTCAACCTGTGTGAGTTTTGGACATTTGCAACTGAGCCTAGTGAAACAGTCATCTTCGTGTAGTTGTATGTTAAATCCAATGCTTTTTGGTGTATGTGAAGTTGTGATATGCATCAAAAAACTTTTTTCTTTACTAATAAAAAGTTCGTTTTCGACAAAGTACTTGCTTATATTATCAAAGTCCTGCTGTACATTTTTTCATAGTGTCTTGATTAGTATTTATAGCAATTAAGAAAATGTCATCTGCATACAACGTCATAAACGTATTACTACAAGTTAGGGTGACATCATTGATATAGATAAAGAAGAGAATTAGTCCTAAAATTGAACCTTGTGGTACACTATACGTGATAGGTTGGCATTCACTTTGATTTTCATCTATTTTTACACTGCTCTTCCTACCCGTTAAATAGCTTTGTAGTATACCCAAAAATTTCCCATCTTTGCATAATTTTTTTAGAAGTACTTCCTTGTCGAGAGTATCAAAGGCTTTTTTTTAGGTCAATTGAAATTGCCCCTACATGTTTACTGTTATTAAGAGCTTGCATTACTTTATTATTAATAGCATGCAGGGCGTCCATGGTTCCTTTACCTTGTTGAAAGTCATATTGGCATTCGTGTATAGTTTTAAACTTTTTTAAAAAATTGTATTTTGTTGGCAAAAAACTTTTTAATGATTTTGTCGAGGACTGGTAATAGGGCAATTGGTCTGTAATTACAATACTGGTTATTTTCACCTTTTTTAAAAATTGGCCTAATAATTTGATGTTTTATGTTAGTAGGCCAAATTTCTGTTTTAATGATTGTTAAAATCAGGATGACCAGGAACTCAGCCGTTTGTTCTTTTGATTTAAGAAAATTTTCAAGTAGGAAACCATCATGGCTGCATGATTTTTTTACTTTAATTTGATTTAGGATAGCAAGTATTTCAAAAAAATTGGGTTCAATTATTTGTATTGTCGGTATGTTTCCAACAAAATGTCCATTCGACCGAGTTATGCTTCCTTTATTCTTACCCTTTTTTTACTTTTTTTAAGTTTGAAACTTCATTATGAAAGAAGGATGCAAAATTATTGCACACTGTTTCTGTGTTTTCTGGCTGAAAGGCTGTTTTGATAAATTCGTCTAGGCTACCTTTTTTTTTACCGATTTTCCATACAAATAGTTAATTTTTTCCCATATTTTTGCTCCATCGGTTCTATTCTTAATAAAGTATTCCTGGTAATATATTTGTTAATTTCCTTTCGAATCTCATTTTTCATCCTTTTAATCCTTTTAATTTTATAATAATAAAATTGTAATAAACAAATAACTACATTTTTCCTATATATTTCTTTTAAAATTTAAAGGTACATGCTATCATTTTGGCTTTCCTGTATGACTCAGTATTGCAACATTAATTCAAATGGATGTAAATGTTGCACTCGCTTTTATTTTCTCGTTTTTCCTACGTATAAGACAGTTTTGTTACATTCGTTCAAATATATGTTGCAAATACGTGTTTCATTACAATGTTGCAAAAGTATATAAGCTCAGGATGCATTAAAATAGCGAGAAGGTATGTCCGTTTAATCTTTTTGCGTTTACTTTTGCAGATTCATGGATTCAAAACCTTCGAAATCACTGAAGTAACAGGTGTGGATATGTCGGAAACCTTAATTGTGATAAGATTCGACCTGAAATATGATTTAATGTTCAAAGGAAATTATCAAAAACGCCAAAAAAAAAATCCGATATTGCACCTTCTCCTTTCTACCCTCTAAAAATTCAAATTCCGAACTTGAAAGCAAAATTAGAAATATACATAAACTACATAGACAATAAACTAATGCTGTGGAATTTACACTTTAAATACATCAGCTGGCCTACAGAAACTGACATAACTGTAGAGCAAATCAGGATCCAGCAATGCAGCAAGAATTAAAAAATTTTCTTCTAGAAGGGATAGACGGCCAATTATACAAACATTTTGGATCTATAACGAAATATTGGGCCACTGGTTATTGGAAGAAAAAAACTTCGATCACGTACGATTACAGATGTAATCGCATGCATAATGTTGCCTTTCATTTGCATAGATAAACGCTAGGATGTATAAAACTTCAAGTGTGTAATCATGTTTGCAGAAGTTTTATGAAAAATTGAATCACACATACATACATCGTATTCGTGGAAGAGTATTGACCTGGGTTATCGTATAACCACAATATGGAAGATTACGTTATCTTAGTTGAGGCAACGAACAATCCAAGATATATAAGAGGAATTGCTCCCAAGAATTTTCTAGAATATTACCCCACCCAACTTGCAAGGTGATGACTACTCTTGACCTAAGATAAAATTGATGGTTAAACTCCAAATAATTGGAAAAGTTATAACCCATAGAATTCCTCGAATTGTTAATGTCAAAACAGTCTCAAAGTTTTATTCTGAGAATGCTATTTTGAAATAAACCAATATTTGGAAAAACTAAAAGTTAAAATAAAAAGTATATACAGTTTGAAGGATGGAGCTTTGAGGTTAATTGGTTTGAACCAGAACACCTTATAGAAGCAGCATACTCATATACGTTCTCCTGCTGGCTCCAAGCTAGACTTCATAGTTTCTTAGGACTAAAATATTCAAATATTATTGAGCTATGGTGTAACCTTTACTACGTTATAAAATAGGTTAATAATATTAGTATTTTAATGATCCGAGATATCATTGTTTAAGATTTGTAATCATACGTATGTATTCCAATGAATCCATAATTAAAATCAATTCGAATAAATTATATACCACCACTGAGTCCTTTACTTCTGCATATTGTACTGAGTATATTGTTTTAGCAATTAAGGTCTTTCTGACAGCTGAGATACAATTTATTTGAAATAACCAGAGGGAGACTGCAAGCAGCGAGAGGTTCATCGAATCACTTCTGCACAGGCTGTAATGAAAGCGAAGGATGATACCCAAATCAGATGATTCTTGATGATAGAAGTCAAGTATTCCATCACAGCGTATGGGACGAATTTGCCAGCAAAGTGAATCAGAAAATGTGAGGAATGTTATTCACAACTCAAGAAGTAATTCACCTTCACCTATTAACTTCCCTGTTCCCATAGAAAATTCTGTTCATTGTGTCCCATTAACAAGTACAGAAGTTGGTAAATATAATTCCAGGTTGTTCAATGAATCGGTTTTGACTCAACAAATTACTGAGAGCTTACAAAACAGTAATGAATCACATTTTGCAATTATTGTAACATACTAACAAAACAGTTGGAATTCTTACGACAATTCTCTGATAGTTTTTTTTTAGCTATTTCTGTTAACGATTATCGTTCGCACTCGGGACGTTGGGGTGATGTCAGAGTCACCAAAAACGCTCTTTTATCATTATCCGCAAATTCTGATTTAGATGTTTTCAGATTTAACTAATGTATGATACAACCTCAGAAAACAAGACGCATCTCTCTGAGATACTGAGCTTATAGCTGCCGCAAGCAACAAGCTTATTGGTCGCGTAGGTCAATTTTAAGCCACAATTGCCCCCAACAAAAATGAATCATAGTTTTACCATGATTCCTAAAGCATGGTTACCATGGTCACAAACTATAATTCAACTGTGATTAAACATACCGATATCGTGATACCGACATACCGATATGTGATTAAATGTACCCATATCGTAGCAAAGTTAGTGATCTCATTTACCAATTTCTGAAAGAATTTGATGTCCGTCTCGTTTCTACCCATACCATCACTCTCAAAGAACTTCTCAGTTCTCAAAAATAGTCTTGTTTCAGTAAACCCATCCCAACATACTTTGTTCACGACCTTCTTAGGGTCGAATGCCCCAAATTTACGTGAAACAAACACCATATGGAAGAGCACATACAGCCCACCTTATTTCCGATATTAATTGCCTGGCTCCCAATAATGTCCCTGAACAACATTCTGTTTTCCCTGGACGTTAAGTAGATACTTTCCAGTTCACATCCATCTACAACAAACAATTGAGTTAAGCATGGAACCTTTTCAATTCTGTCACATCGTGAAACCCTTTAGAACGTCCAGATTCCCACACAATCTAACCTACAATCATGGCCTAACCTACAAACTAACCTACAATCTTCCGTACTAATATTCTTGACTCGACAGCACAATAGAAAACGTTCTTAAAAAAATGAAAAAACGCAACTTTCCAGAATAAATCTTGACTCCTCCCCCCGCTATTTGTGGTTCTTCTGTCCCATTACCATTTCCGCCAACGACATCATTTTAAAGATGGCAGGCATGAACTGCTTGTGTTGTTTACCTTTACTTTTTTCCACCTTGAAAAATGAAACCAATATACTTCTGCTTCGACATATAAAGGTACTGTTTTCACTCGTTCAATGCGTGTAGATTTTTAGTGTACTGTTTGCGACCTTCGTTACATTTTTTAACCAACGAAATTCTGCTGTTATAAATCACATATCACTTGCTGAAATATATTACGTCTGACCGTTCATACTCTTTCTACTCCAAAAAAAATTGTTAAGGATTCCTGCCAAGCTTTTCAGCCATGTGAAATCGTGATATCAAACGCCGTGGTCTTTCGCCAAGTTAATCCCACCGAGTAATAGTTCGAAGGTTAATGAAATATATTTACTGCGCGATTTTCAATTTTCAATTAACGTTTGAAGTCTTAGTAGGTGTGATTAGCTTGACGAAAAAGCTTGGTGTTTGATATCAGGACTTCACACCACCGAAAATCTTGGCAAGAATCATTAACAAGTTTTATTTTGGGATAGATATCAGATATTTTGGTCAAAATTGATGAATTCCATTTCTTTTTCTTAACAATTATTAGATGAAAACACCAACCTAGTTTTCAGGTCACTTTTTTTTTGGGGGGGGGTTAGTTTCATTTTCTGGACAGCAGTCATCCTTTTTCATATGACCAGTATTTCTTATTAGTACATTACCTTATCTCGTCTAAACAGTTGCCTTTTTCTTATCAGTATTGCTTTGGTTTGCTGTCCATTTCTATTGTGTGGGGGGGGGGCGGGGGTAGGGAATTTACTTCCTGACCTTGAGTATTAAACGAGTTAGATTTTGCTTTGCTAATTTGTGCTACTTTGGCGTATCACGCAGTTTAGTTTAGCTTGTTTCAACGTTTAGTGAGTTCATCAATTACGGTTTGATTAAAACAAACACTTTATCAATACACACACAAGTGTGTCACCTGCCAAGATAAACGATAACATCCAGACAAAATATTTATATAAACATGGCGACGCGCTATTAAGCCTCAATCCCCCCCCACTAGGACACGTTGTGTCTTTACAGCTAGGGTAGTTTGGATGTTTTATGCTAACTGTTAATGACACAGCTTACCGTTGTCTTGTTTAAAAAAACGATGTGAATAACGTTGATATTTGCCTAATTACTAATTATTACTGGCTACTAGTTACTAGTAACGTTATTTTTTATCACAAAAACCAAGTCTCCCATTGCGATGAGCAAAGCTGGTTTTTTAGCTCATTTTACAGGTATTGCTCTGTAGATGTGCTTTTTCCATATGGAACTTTCTAATTACTCAAGTGGTTCAGGAGGGTAGGGAGATGGAATAATAGTAATAGTTTCTACCACGTCACAGTGGTAGGAAAACGGAAGGGCGGTGAGCCACTGACACCGTAACCTAGATTAGGTGTTGAAGAAAGGGCAGGAGATTCTCAGATGCCAGCTAATGAAGGTACCATTGCACTGTGGACTGGTTTACAGCATGCTTACTCAGAGCATTCCAAATACGGATTGCCCGAACCGATAAAATATTTAAACGAATATTGTGAATAGAAACCTGCCTAACAAGTTTCCATTGGTGACCCCTAGTGCAAATAAGTTCCTTGCCAGTCCGATAAAGAAGTTCCGAGTAGCTCAAATCTCGAAAGCCTGGAAGACTCAAATGCTTTTATAAAATCGAAATATATCGTATCAGGAGGAATGCCAATATCAAGCACACTAGTCCAATGATCGAGGACAAGCAACAGCTGAAGAGTAACAGAACGACGAGGGATAAAGCCAAACCAGTCAGTATTCATGACAGACAGAATTCCCCTTAAAAAACTTCAGTGTAACGTCCTGAATAACGGATTGTATAGTCTTACAGGCAATGCAAGTTAAAGCAACATGGTGATAGTTTGAAGGATCAGAAGAAGACCCCTTCTTGTAGATCGGAATAACTAAGGCAGAGCCTTATAAGGGACCTGCTCATAGAAGAGTTTAAAAATTCTGAAAAGAGGGTAACAAAGTTTCCATTAACATTTATTGACAAGAAACGCAGAAATGTCGTCTGGACCCCACGAGTGACGGCAGCCAAGACTACAGAAGCAGAGAAGGACACCCAATCACGTTGGTTATTAAAGGGCTTAGGAAGCAAGGATGAGGGAAGAGGGGCACCATCGTCCGTGATTGAATTTGATGCAAAGAAGGAACACAACGATTCAGACTTAGCAAGGTCATCTGTCAAATAGCAGGTGCCCATTTTTTAGGGAGGAAGTGTTCTAGATAGAGATGTTTTAGAGCGACCAATCAGCAAATACCAGCTGTACACCGAAGATCAAATTTTTGTTTCCACAAACCATAATTGATAAACATACAAAACATTAAAACAAACTAAATTAAACTCCATGGTACGCCAAAGTAGCACGAAGTAGCAAAACAAAACTAGCTCATTTAATTCTTAAGGTAGCGGAAGTAAAGCCTCCCCCCAACCCTCCCAAACAAAATAGAAAGGGTCTGTAAACCAAGCAATACCGATAACGAAAACAGCAATTGTTTAGACGATATAAGGTACAATACTAATCACACGAGAAAAGGTGACTGCTATCCTCAAAACGCAACGAAAGCCACAAAAAAAATGAAATGGATCAGAAAACTAGACTGGCATTTCCATCTCACAATTTCTTTAAAAAAATGGATTCATCAATTTGGAACCAAAAGATACGATATGTGCAATGACGGCCTTAGCCAATAAAGTGAATAGACTGTAAGAAGTTGTACTCACTTGGTTAATTCACAAGGCCACGTGAGATTTATCCTCTAAGATGTTAATTGTGGGTCAGTAGGGCAGCTCTAGGAGTAGTCTATGCTAGGTTGCACTATGAAGAGATGTTGAATGTACAGTTCTGGCAGAAAGTATATTTACAAACCTTATATCGTTATAACGAAATTGGGATGTTATTGTTGAACGACAACAAAGACCGAGCATCAGCGGACACAAAGAGGCATTGTTTAGTAGTTCTATTAACAATGTTTAATAGTTGTATTGTTGAATTCTTTAGAGCCATACGGACTACTAGACCAAACATATTTCACTAGTATACAAAGCTGCCAATTCAACATTGCGTGTGGCTCAGTAATTAGGTTTAAAATATTGTCATTAAGATAGTGTAGTATGTTGTAGGATTAATACGCAACCCGGTTACTGTTCCGGTACTGTATTGACAATACTTCTTGGATCGTCAATAATTTAAAAGGAAAAATGAAGCAGCAAATTTTGCTTTAACAAAATATTGCAAAAACGAAGCACAAGTGAAGCCTAATGGATAAACAAAATTAATTTGAGGAATTCCACTTCAGGAACGGCCTTCAGTCTTCGTTCGGTTATTTCAAAAACGCTTCCATTACATCTGAAGAACACACTTTGGCGAATGCCATCCTTGTTAACCTACATGGTGGCTGTAGCAAATTCTAATTCACGACAAATTCATGTTTAATGAAGATAAATAGATTGTGTTATTTAATGCAAAAGCGTGGCCTCTTTTCGAAGTAAATGTACTAGGTTATTTGGTTTCCACTACTCCCTAAGCCTACATTTTAAGACCAGACACCAATAAACAGTAGAAGAAACAAACAACGTATACAAAGGAGTCAACTTTTGGGTTTAAATTGTTATGATTGGATTGCTCATGATGAGACTTTGTAGTGACTCATCCTGCCGCAGCTCCTACCAATGTCAATATTGGACGACCTGATGCTGGGACTGATGACCCAGCATCTTGATTCCCTTGAGCTGAGCTTGGATGACGATCTTAGGTGTGCCCTGCCTCTATTATTAAACTCACTCACTGTATTGTTATGTATTCTGAAATCACATCAATTGTTAAGCATGTGCATTGCCTAGCCAACGTATTGTTAGTTTAGGTAATCACAATAATAATACATTCTAAGCCCCTATTCCACCCCAATCTTCCCTAGAAATTTATTGTTATTCCTCCCCAATTTCCCTAGTCCTCCACACTTCAGTCATCATGTCCCTTTTATTCATTTGTATTTATTGATCACATTAACAATTATTAAGAGCTTGTTTGGTTAAGTGGTGGCAGGCGAAGCTATGTATAAAATCTTGCATTGAACATCAAATATTGAACCCAACCAAATGTCTTATTAATTATCGAGTTTCGCACATTGAACCATCCCCACACCTTAGTTTTATCACGTTAGGGTCGCCCACTCCCCCAAACCTCTACATTTTTGGTGCATTGGCCGGGAATCGAACCCGGGCTGCCCGCGTGGCAGGCGAGCATTCTACCAATGAACCACCGCAACAATTAAGTTTAATTAACTACGAATTTTATTCCGTAATAATTTTTTGCTGTTTCGTGTCTTTCTCCCCTAAATATCGGGTCTCAGGTTACCTTCGAACACGCCTTTTCACTCAACCGCAAAAAAAAATAAAAACATGCGTTAAGCATCATGATTATTAAAAATAATTATTGATGTTGCCTGTACTAATTAACGTGCTAATGCATGCCTTTTTCTTTTTTTTCTTTTTCCTGGTAGGCTATAAAATTTCGTATTTAAAAAAAAAATACAATCAACACATTCAACATTCATTAACAAACAATTTAACAAATATTAAGTCGATGCATTAACACTGTTCACCCCTATAAAGCTCTTGAATATTGTCGCTTGGTACCGTTTGTGTAAAAATCCCGGCGTCCTGGAGGCTGCCATCTTTGAGGTCAGGCGCACTATCTTTGCCACATTCGGGATCTTATTTTTGACATCCAGTTTCTAAAAGATAACGTAGCAATCGGGTCATAATCTTTGCATGACGTAAAACTATGAACATTAACAAATTAATTGCAACCTTCCAGCGTAGTTGATAACGCCCATTTACCTGAAAATAAGAAAAATAAAACAGGCAAGCACTTCATCTTCGTTTCCTTCAAAATCGGGAATACTTGATAGAACGAAGGCGTTGACGTCAACAATGGTAGCACGTGAGCGCGAGGCCATTGCTTGGCAAAATCGCTAACCATGAGTTTATATACTTATATACTTCTGGATTGCACACGATTTTCTTGTAAATAGTTAGCGACTGCTATTTTAAGTGTGGGAATCAAACATAGTTATTTTGTAATTGCATCATTATTTCTTGTCATTTATATGATGATCGTTGAAGAGAATTTAATTCAGTTTTAAATATATTCTAACGTTTTCATTAAATGCTTGACTTGTACCAGCGCTTATTTTTATCAGCATTAATTTTCTCAGGTAAAACCGAACCTTTGACAGATCTTTTTCTTTTCCTTCAATCTAATTAATTGAAGATGTTACTTTTTTAAAACTGTACTTGATACTTTTTGAGACGAGTTTGGGCTCAGCAGCAATCCAGGTCGACCTTAGTCAGGTTGGCGCTAATGACCAAGCTGTCGACGCGCCAGTAAGCCTCTTCTCCCCCTCCCCCCCCTTAGTCTCTGCATTTAGCACTGACCTTTGAGTCGTGATGGACGTGTGCATTAACGAGTATCATAATAACTCAAGTCACTATTTTAAATAAAAATGTCCGTCAACCCTTAAACTCACTGGCTGTTTGACAACCTCAATATAAACGCTGTGTGATTTATTAAAAATCCTTGATTTTGGGAAGGATCTCTCCGTACCAATGTTTACCGGGATCTAGGTGGAACGGAATTATATTGTAGGTTTAATTGTAAGGTCTTACAGTTGTCCCTCGCCACATTTAGGACTGGGCAACTAATAAGTTAGAGCTTTTGAAAACCATTCCGTTTCCTTTAACCGCGATCGACTTCATTATGAGGTTCAAAGTGTAATATTGTGTATTTTCTTTTTTTTTTCCATGTCGTTATTTTTGGGTCCTGAGCCTGTTCTACCATTTCCAAAGTACAAGTTTGCAGAAAACAGGTTTAAGAATACATCAGCATCATACGGAGCTGCTGCACTTTTGTCTCAGGGAGGGGGGGGGGGGCCATTCTGTAGTGACTCATCCTGCCTCAGCTCCTACCAACGTCAATATTGGGCGACCTGATGCTGGGACTGATGACCCAGCATCTTGATTCCCTTGAGCTGAGCTTGGATGAAGATCTTAAGTGTGCCCTGCCTCTATTATTAAACTCACTCACTGTATTGTTATGTATTCTGAAATCACATCAATTTTTAAGCATGTGCATTGCCTAGCCAACGTATTGTTAGGTTAGGTAATCACAATAATAATACATTTTAAGCCCCCATTCCACCCCAATCTTCCGTAAGTAATCTTTGGCTTCTTAATTAGAAATTTATTGTTATTCCTCCTTAATTTCCCTAGTCCTCCACACTTCAGTCATCATGTCCCTTTTATTCATTTGTATTTATTGATCACATTAACAATTATTAAGAGCTTGTTTGGTTAAGTGGTGGCAGGCGAAGCTATGTATAAAATCTTGCATTGAACATCAAATATTGAACCCAACCCAATGTCTTATTAATTATTGAGTTTCGCACATTGAACCATCCCCACACCTTAGTTTTATCATGTTAGGGTCGTCCACTCCCCCAAACCTCTACAACTTAACTTGTCTCCCTTTCATTCGAGCACACTTAGGCTTCCATTAATAATTCGAGCCTTTGAATTCGATGTTTATTTTAAAGATATCTGGCTGTTTTTTTGCCATTTTCAAATGAAACCGCTGCGATGCATGAATGGCTCACTTGCTGCACGCTTGTTTCAAATCTCATGGCTTTGCATATTGTAAATTGTACATTGTGTAAACCGTTTATTGTGTGTTAATACATATTTAATTTCACTTAATTAATTTCTTCACGAACAGAGCCGTAATCCAGAATAAAAACCTAAAATAGACCCCACTGCGACTGAAAAAGCCTGGTAGTTTGCCTGGTAGGAGCCTGGCATAATTTAAGAATTTGTAGAGAATTGATTGAATTACATTTTTTTTCAACAAATAGCCATTAAAATTATTAAAGGACGAATTCCGTCAAAAATAAAAAATTGCACTCGCTGTCTTGTGTCTCGTGGAGCTAAATGGTTAAGCCGAATATGAAAATACTTTGCAAAATTCGTATAAATATTTATTGACCATTATTTTATCGCTTCAACTCCAAGGATATTTTTCACATCGTCTTTTTCAAGCTAACAAAAAGTTTTATTTTAAGATATCTACACCCGTAGAAATGTTTCTATTTTACTTTGTTTTCCATGAAGACGTGTACCGTATTTTTTCTAGTGTGATCGTAGTGAATCTTTACGAATTTAATTCTGACTGTAAATGTCTGCAGATTGACTTGAAACAGGCCAAGAAATGTAGAATGTTTGAGCTGTTTGTCGAATTATAACATGAATGTGAAGAAACATGCCTTAAGGTGCCGCTTCATATGACGTCGTTCAGTGGCTTAATTAGCAAAGCGAGCGTGGTCGAAGCCACTACTGACTTTTTTGAGTTGTTATGTCTGTTTGTCTGTTTGTCCGTGTGTGTGTTATATGTTTGGGGCATAATTACTTTTGCAATTTTGTTCTGTTCTGGTTGAAATTTCACGACAAGGGAAGATTAGTGTACGAAAGGCATGAGTTCGAAAATGAAATTCCTGCCTTAAAATATTTTTGGAAATGTTTTGTATTTCCGTTGGATGGCTATACCGATTTTTAGTAGTGTCGTTAATGGAACCCCATTTGCAGGTCTAGTGTCACCGAGCACTACGTTTTGAAATAACGCAGAAGCTTCTTTTATTTAAAAGCCAAATTTAATGCGTTGTGTAGAACCACACAGTTGTACCCGTAAAGATTCATCTAGGAATACAATTCATTTGGAGAGTACTGGGAAGAAGTGGAGCACGGGGATCGACTTATATGAAATCATATATAAGCCAAGTGGTTACGAAAAATATTCTGAATTAATTTTACAGGACACAGGAAAATGTATGTAAAACTCTCGTATTAGCATCCAGGGACTGCAGAAAAAGCCAGTGTTGGGCAATATAGTCCAAAAAAGTCGCTAATCATCATGTTCCTAGGAATCAGCCTGCAAATTGCCTAACACTTCGATCCCAAGATGCGGGAGTTACATTCATCCGCCATATCTGTAGCTTCATTTATTTATTATTAGACAATACTGCAGTTTTCGAAATTATGTCAAGCAAAAAAAATATATACAAAACAAAAAGTAAGCACAACGTTGTCCACAAATGACTTGTGAGTTGTTATTAAAGAATTAATTTTTTCTCACGGAAGTATAAACTGTAGGTGTCGGTTTTCCATACTGTTCCAAAGGACAGATCTGTTTTGGGTGAGAGCTTCAACAATGATGCTAAGAAAGTGATGCTGAAGCACACGTCATTGTTATTGCGTACCGCCACTACAACAATAAATCGAGATTTTGTCAGTTTACTTTCTGCCAGAACTGCTCCCCGAGACTTGCTCCCCAAATTAAGAGCAACTGGCAGTGCAGCCCCTTTTATATCAAGGCTTGCTTCCAGAGTGGTTCACAGATGGAGCCACTATAAGGACCATGAGCCTCTAATACTTACAGCTCCCTTCTGTGGTGATGACATCCCAGCTGTGTACTGAACCAGAACCAATCCGAAGGTTACAGCATATATTAATATACATGATTTAATAGGGGGCAATAATATTACGACAACAAGATATATTCAGTAGCTTTATATAATATAGGCCACAGGAACAGTAATAGTAACCCAAGCTCAAGGTCAATGGCCCCAGGTGACTCACTTCGGTTGTTAGTTAGGTTAAGATACAATGTGCAAAGTGTAGACACTCTCCCATTGCAGGGTTTCCCTCCTTTTTTGAAAGAATCACTCTCATTACTCCAACAAAAAAAATAATTATCAAAGAAGAAAGAAAAATCAACAAGTCAAAAGCACTTGAAAATATTCTCAAAATTTGTACACAATAAAATCGCAACAAATCTCAGAAATTATGCAAAAATAATACCAAGAAAATTTAGATAATTAAATAAAATACATTGCTATAGGGACATTAGCACCTTTTGATCTGAATTGACTTAACGTGTTTTCTGGCCCCGGCGATCCTAAACGCTATTGCACAAGAAGTGCGGTTTTAAAATTTACGGGAACATTTTCATCTTTAAAGTTAGCACATCTCCCAGAAATATTAGATATGCACAGTTAAATGCAAGGGCTTCTGCACACAAAACCATCAGAAGGCTATTGATTTTCAAAAATACTTCGTAATATACTTACCATGACGAAAAAAATCACATAAATTGACTGGCTGTATAGGGTTTAGGATTACTCAATATAATGCGTGTTTAGGGTTTAAGTTTCATAAAAGCGTTTTCGCACGATACAAGTTTAAATTGCAATCGGAAGCTGTAAACACTCACTTCTAACCACAATATGATGAGAAAATATTAAATTACTTATCTCAAAATATGAAAATCCAACGAAAAATTAATAGGAGCTTGTATATTCTCAGCCATTTGTAGAGTTTTAATTTAATAATCGTCCAATTTAAACCCATGCAACAGCCAGCATTAGTATTACGCGGATTTTTTAATGCATCCAAAAATGTAATCATGAACGCGTAACTCAGGAATTAACAAATTTCGGTTGGGTTGCATAGTAACTCATTACCAAGGAAAGATTTTCTATAATACTGGATATTTTTGTAATTTAGCCGACCCCCCCCCCCATAGGGTTATTTATTAGTTATCAAGGAAATACTTGTGGATAAGCATGCAAATGTGAATGAACCGAATGTGTAATGATTTATTCTAGTGAACATTTGTCCCAGAATGAACCATTATTATTATCAGGATAGCAAGTTGTATTCAACAGTAATACTAGTACATAAATATGACACTGGAAAATGGGAGACGTAAATGATAAGTGGCAATTCAACAACAACTGGGCGTTTTAATCTACGCTCTAGCACAATAATGGCCCACAGTGGTCAATTAAAAAGAGACAGATCGGTTGTAATTGGATCGTAGTGATTACAATTAATCAACAAGTAGCTTGACGATCGGAATTATGATTATTTACTTATGTCAGAATAAAACCCCTAATGGTCGTTAAATATTAGGGCTGGCTATGAATAATTGAAGTGTATTGGTATTAAACATAGTTAAGCGCAACAATCCTAGTAATAACTACTCAGGGAATACTTAGCTCTGTAATGCTTCTTGTGTCCCTGGCTATCGCTCGGTCACTAGGCTAACTTCAACCCGGCTTCCCGTTTGATTCGCAGCATGGCTCGCCTTCTGTCCATACACAGATTGGCTCTTTGGAATGTAGCTGGCATGAACGATTTAAAGCAACAACTGAACTGCTGCATTCCCGAGGTCCATCTTTTACTCGAGGGTTATCGCAGCTACAATCGTTCAATGTCGAATTGATTGATTGTAGAATACTTAGAATTGCGTAGCTTGACATCCTAGGTCTTTATTTCAATTTAGGAACTGCTATGCATGTCAATCATGGTATTGTTGTTTTGGGAGTGCATTAGCTGATTCCTCGTATTCTAAGCTTGAGTTACTGGCCTACTAAATTAACTGTCACACGCACATCTGCCTTATTTATTGTTGGTTTTAGGAAATGATCGATCAAGATGTCGATCTTTATCAGTAGTGGAATATGTGGGTGCCAAGCACAAAGCAGGAAGTGACGTCATAGATCACTTGACTTCTGGTGTAGGCTATTAATCGAAAACGTCATATCCTCGCAGGAAGTGACGTCACAAAATCACGTGTGACTTCCGGTGTAGGTTATTGATAGAAAACCACATTCAAACCAGAAATGACGTCACGCGGTCTATGACTTCATTTCCGACGAGGACATTGAAAGACGAGGATTTTTAATTGTTCTCGTAAGGAGCTATCACGGTGGGTCTCCGTTCGTTTGTATGGCGAGATCGAAGCACGCAAATTAGCTCGGATATATCACGGTGAGTATTTTATTCAGTTATATTGAAACTATAATTGCACACACAAAAAAAACACCATCATTTTCCGATCGGTGGTATTAGGGGGAACCTATGCAATGTGTAGAGAGAACAAGCTAAGAATAAAGCAGAAATAAAAAGGTCAAAGTAATATTTTGTGTGTTTATTCACACTCCATGGTGTTACAACTTTAGTATGCTCGTCATATGTATGTATGCATTTTCCAATTCATCGTAACTAAAGTATATGTGTGTTTCATTTTTCAACAAAAACGAGCAAAGATTATTATTCCCAAGGTAAAGTACGTGACATTTATCGGTATGAAAAAGAAGGGAATAGGTAGAGGCCCAGTGCGCAACACGTTGGATGCCTTCTTGAAGTAATTTGCAGGAAACAGAGTCAGAGAAGATTTTTAAATCATTAGCATAGCAGGCATTAGGAGAACAAATAACAGAAGGTAAGTCAAAGATGAAAATATTGAACAGGAGGGGACCAAGAACGGAGCCTTGAGGAACACCAGAGGTAACGTGAAGCCAAGGAGCGGAGGAACCACGAAGGACGACCCGTTGCCGCCTAAGGAGTAGGTAGGTGTTAAGCCAGGAAATAATGCCAGGAGAAAAAATGAAAGTAGTTAGTTTGGACAAAAGCTTAGCATGTGAAACAGTATCGAAAGCTTTACTGAAACAAAGAAAACATGGTGACATGGTAGACCAACGTCAATAAGTTTGGTAATGGAATCATACATGGAGAGAAGATTGGTGAGGCAAGAACGTTTAGGAAAGAAACCATGTTGGGTGGCCAGAAAAATATTGAGTTCAAAACATTCATCAAAAAGATCAGAGTAGATTAAACGTTCAAAGCTTCGTTTCTGTCATAAAGACTAATTAGGTCACATAAAAACCCTAACGTAATCCCTGATCACACTAAAATCACGGTACCTTTTAATAAGGTTCCTGCATGTTATCTTCTAACCCAGATTCTTCATTACAGAAAACCCACTCTACGTAATATTTTCAAGAACTTCGCATTCCACAAACCGGCCCAAATGATATTTTTTCTAAGTGGTTGTGCCCAGCAAAAAAACAACCCCCATTTTGAGGTTAAATGGTCCTGAGCAGAAGCCAGAGCTCCAATTTGGGAGGCGTGGAACACTATCTTTCTATCTGGTGATCCGCTTTCCCTTGAGTTGACTGTGTCTCCAGCCAAGGTCGTTTACTGCTGTGCTGTTTCTCTCTCTGTTGTCGTTTGGCTGCTAGCTCTTTGGCCTAGTTCTGCATGGCTGAATAATGAAAGAGAAAACAACTTTACATGCTATGTTATTTCAAATTTCAAAATTATTCCCTTTGAAATCTTGTTTTTTGTCTCTTCGTGTTTTGAAGAATGTCACCTGATGCCAAATCGTGACTTTATTTATCTCTTTTCTAGCTAAATCAATAATATTGAATCATTCCATATCAATAGTTCGTTATGAACGATATTGTCATTGTCAGTAGTAGGAAGGGACGATTTGGCCAGAGAGGACAGACATTATGGCTGGCCCCATGCAAACCGGAAGTGCCACCATCTTGGATGAAGACCATCAATTTGGAAGGTTTTGACGTCACATCAGTCCCTCCATTTTAAATAACGTCACTTCCTGTCTTTCAGTTTCAGTTTCGATTTCTGAAATTATTTAAATTGGCTGTAACTCGGGAACCGTTTATCCAACAGTGAAACGGATCAAAATTTGGCTCCCTTTCAAGAACCGCACTGGGGGCCCTATCTACTGGAAGGCCCACCCAAAATATCAGAACTTGAATTTTGGGAATTGGCCATCCCCCGTAATTCGAGAACCATTGGTCTTAGAGCAAAACCGTTCGGGATTTAGCTTCCCCTGGTTGTACCCCACACATGGGCCTCCTCGGAAGCCAGGCACCACCATTTTTGGAAGTTGGCTCACCCCTGTTACTCGAGAACGGTTAGTCTTAGAGCGAAACGGTTTGGGATTTAGCATCCCCAGGCTGTACCCTACGCGTTGACCTCCTGAAAACTCGGGTATGACCATTTTTGGAAAGTTGGCCCACCCTCATGTTTCGACTCAACCGATCATAACTCGCGAACCATTGGTCCTAGAGCAGAACTGTTTGATCTGTGGGTTCCCTCGGCTGTGTCTTCGCGTGGCTCTCCCCTGAACTCGGGTACTGTCATTTTTGGTAAGTTGGCCCACAACCATGTTTCGACTTGGGAACCGTCAGTCCGAGTGAAACGGTTCGAAATTTGGCTTTTCCCGGCTCTACCCGGCGTTTTGCATGCACTGCGTGCCAGATGGCTGGCACCGAGTTCATTTTTTAATAACTGGCCGTAACTCAGGAACCGTTACTCCTACACCGGAACGATTCGGATTCCGGTCTCCCCTTCGGTTTGGCTTCTGCGAAGTTAATTCCTTTTTCAACTGCTGCTGAATTCCCCATTGTATCACCGGGGCACTGGGCCCCTCCGACGTGTCAATGGGATGGGACGGGATGGAGTTTGGGATGGGATAAGGAAACAGGCGCACGGCGTTAAATAGGAGTAATGCTAAATAACGTCTATTACCAAAATAGTGCCCGCGAAGACCCCAAGGATCCGGGTTTTGATTTCTATAGGTTTCTAAATCGACGAGCTCGGGTTCGCTCATACGACTCACACCCCGCAATGGACCAATCTCCGCAATCGCCATAGCCTGCTCTGCCTCCTTCTGTCCCCATGGTCGAGCCTTATCGGGGTGAGACTTACCGTTTCTGTCCGGTACCTGCGTCTTTCGGGGAAACAACATTGGTATCCTTTCTCTACTTCTTCTTCGGATTCCTAAATGATCCAAAAATTCCTCGACAGCTCCTCCTGCGCAAACTCCGCAGCCATCGTGGACTCTGCAGCCATTATCTCCTTATGGGTCGAAGCATTTGCTATCACCTTCTCCCACTTAATGCACTTCCCAGTCAGCGTAGCCTCTTTGGGACGGTACCTGCATTGTTTGGGAAATCATCTTCGAGTTGCGGGTTAGAAGCTAAGTCGTGTATAAACAGATTTTGCTTTATATACGAAAAGTTTTTCAATTGCCCTGCGCAACAGCTCGAGGAAGTGCAGACCCACAGGCTTGATGTGCGAACCACTGGTCCTAGAGCGAAATGGCTCGGGATTTGGTATCCCTAGTGTGCTCCATGCCGCCACCGAGTTCATTTTGAGATTAACCAGCCATAACCCAGGAACTGCTAGTCCTAGAGCGAAATGGCTCGGGATTTGCCTTCTCCGAGTGGTGTACTCCATCCTGTCACCGAGTGCATTTAGCAATTTACCGGCCGTAACTCGGAAACCGCTAGTCCTGGGGCAAAACGGTTCGAATCTAGTCTCCCTTAAGTGATCCCGATACCTCAGTCACTATCGGATAGCTACCATCAAGTTCATTATTTTTATTTCCCCTTGTAACATCGGGTACCGAGTTGCTCCACTACCTTGAACAGATTAGTATATACTTTATTAAAATAATGCAGTACGGCCAATCAATATTGCCCGCACAATACCTCGTCAGCCGCTTGTATCCTCCTCAGGTTCCAGATGAATTTCCCCTTTCGAAGGTAATTGTAGAGTTATGTCAGCGGTTTTAAGCAGAACGAATCGAAGTACAAGGCACAAGAACCACCCTTTAGGTAATACGCGGTCCAGTGAGTTCCATCTCCTTCTCTTGATTCCTTCAAGTTCAGCATAGCGCACTCCCCACACACATTTTAAGCTTAACCTCAAGTCAGTGAGACCTTTGTGAGCACTCTGGGACGCGTGGGGAGCAGGTCTTTCGAATAAACTCCTCTGAATGTGCGGATCCCCAATGTTTTAGCGTATTTGGCGAGGTCCAAGTTCGTTAAGGGTTTGTTCATGGGTACCTTGGCTTCAGATAAAATCCACGACCACACCGTTGGACTTTTTTTTTCAGTCCGCCACCCGTTTTCGAAGCGGCCCGTAGCTCGACCCTTTCAAATTTGGTAGAGATACGTTGCTCTTCTGCTTCAACCAAGAGTTGGACAGACGAACGCTCTGTGTTTTTCCGGCCTTGAGTTGTCGAAGTATTCCCCACTTCTGGAAACCGATAACTGAAGGGGGGTTGGCGAATACGTGCTTATTTATTTATCTTCCCTAATCCTCATGTCACGACTTTGACTCTGCTCCTGTCAAACTTGAGGGCCATGAGCCGGTCGCTGATAACCAAGGTGTAGCATCGAGTTCTGGCCAGTACTTGAGCTCCGAATTTAAATCTCAGAGTCACGTCGATCACGCTCGATTTAAGCCTATCGTTCTGTTTTGAGCAGTCGATGCAGATCAGCGGAAAGATCTTACTGAAAGTCGAAACATCGAAAGCGGGTCCCATTACCAGCTCGCTGTAATACTGCTTCCTAAAGCTGAATAAGTCTTGATACACGTTTGAGATGTTTCCTCTGGCAAAATCCGCATTCATGACGTGAAAGGGATATCGCTCCCAGTTCAGAGTCACGTGTGCGTCCGTTAGACTGCAGTGGTCGAAGATGACCGGATTTTTTTTCTGATCTGTTTCCCTCGCAGTCTGGAACCCGATTATTACGTATTTCGGCTTCTCGATAGACCTCGTCGTGAACAACCTCCAAGTACAGCTAGTTGTAGTGGGCAAATCGAGCATATTCGAGTACCAGTGTCTGAAAGCCATGGGTACGATGGTTCCGGCATCCACGAGTCCATACAGCTTATTCTTCTGCGCGTCCAAAGGGGTTACGTGGGAAAGGCGCCAGGACACTTGCTCTAGTTCGATCTTTCCCGGGTGTATCGAAAGTATCCGCAGCTCGCATGAGAATCAACGTTTGATGAACCCCATAAATCGATTTCGTATAATCTTCAAAGAATCCCAGGAGATGGGAGAGTGGGATGGTATAAACAAAAGATCCTTTCGGGGTGTGGGCGCTTAGAAGGATGTCTCTCTTGTGTTTGAAGACGGCGTTCGTTCCATCGTCGGCCGTACTGGCGCTGGCACCGTCCAGGAACCATCCCCTATTCGCTACGTGGTCTTGGTCTTGCGGGCCAAAGGAGAAGATTCCCTTAATGATGCTGGTAAATCCCAGTTGATTGATCTCGTCCATGGTTTTCTCCCCTATCTGGTACTTGATGTTCGAAAACAGATAGGCCATAGTGTTGTTTACGAGACCTATCTTGTCGGTGGCCACGTAAGCTGACCCATCGCTCGTATTTACCAAGGCACCGTCCACGTATAGGTAACTCTGGTGGGAATGGGTGAAGAGATCCTGGTTCTGAACTACTATTCTAAGTTCCGAGTTCACGCTGTTCAAGTTCATCCCCGACTATCGGGGTGTAATCTTGGTTATTATACGCTACCACGGACTCGTCCAGGTAAAAGGCTCCTGTACGTTTAGGTATCCTTCTGCGGTCTCCATTTCACGTTGGAGATGAGACTATCGAGAAAGGCCACGTTTGATGGAGTACTTGTCGACGTTTAGCTCAGGATTTGGTAGGTGGCGGGGGTTGCTGTTTGCCAGATGGTTTGTTAGGTTTGAAGTCCAACATTTAAATCGGTACTAATTATACCCTTTTATATGCGTAAAAAATTTCATCTACCGCTTCCTCAAGTGCAGTCTCATGGTCACGGTCTCGCCCCTCAAATTGAACGGATGATCATCCTGGTCGGTAAGCCATATTTTGGTCGCATGAATGGCGTTGCTGGTTACGGGTAAATAGATCAAGTTGTGAGGGAATTGTAGTATCTTGTATCCCGGTGCACAGTTTGGAAAGAACGAGTATAGGGTCGATTGCCTCGACCCGTTCACATACGAATTGCCTAGCAGATCGCAGTGTACCAATATGGAATTGACATCAAGGACTTTGGCCATATTGTCAGCAACACTGATACCATGTACGTACACTCGGGACTTGAATCCTATTAATTTCCCCATCGCTGTCGGATCTTCAGCGGAGAAATCTACCTTGTATTGTTTGTCCGTGATACGCAGCTCGCATTTCAGAGTATTGTGGTTGGTGACGATACAAATGTACGAGACATCGTTCGGGGCATTCCAATGCCGACACTTCTTCAGCTCCCCGTAGACGTATTTTTCTATCGCTTCTAATTCGTAGGAACCTTCCAGGATGATGAGTTTCGTCCACTACCTGCCGTTCTTGTGGCTGTACCTAAATGTGTCCGACTCGAAAGCTTTCACGTTTGGATTGTAGTTGTACGTTTCCAAGTTGACCAAGGCGATTTCCCATCCCTCTGTGTTGTCTGTGTGCAGTAGAGGCGTCTAAAACTTGGCAGTGAAATCTGCTGTGTTCGAGGAAAGAACTATGGACGAGGAAGGCATCGTTCCCCATATGCCGCATGAAACGAAAGTTTCTCAAATGGTCTTGGGCATTTAAAATTGCTCTTTAGCCCTTTATTGGTTATTGTTTTGCTCGTTTTTCTAACATCTCCCAAACTCTTCGATCAACTTGCCGTGCTCGGCATCCGATAAAAGACAGTTAGCTTTCAACTCCACGTAAATGTGCACTATTTCACGGTCTAGCGAGGTGTTCCCATCATCTCTTTAAGCCCTGATCAGTTTCATTCTTTCACACAGATCGTGTGGGTCTTTGTTAAACCGGTATCCTTCCCCTCGTCGAGTTAGCTGTTGTTGTCGCCGCTTAACAGGCTTAACACGCATTGCATATCCTTCCCCTTGTTGAATCGGTACCTGGAGTCCCTTCTCCTTTCCAAATGCCGGTTTAATGAAGGTCGCGTACTTGTAACCGGCACTCGATTTCAATCGGGATCGTGGTCTCTGTAGACTGCGCTGCTTTTCCTGTGAACAGATCCAACAGATTCGGGCGATCATCGGTCGTTTTACAAGGGTTCTTCAGCATGCTCAACTGCCATAACTCGTCGCTGCCCTTATAATTTTTCCATCCCACTACAACGTCGTTCCCTTCGAAATCCACGTCCGCAGAACCTATCTTGTACCGTTTAGTTTCCGGGTCGTACCTTTTACCGAAAGTGGGGTCTCCCTAGTGGCGAACATGCTCAGTATACTAGGTAGCTAGCGGTCCTAGTTGCACGGTGTCACGCAAAGAAGTCTCTTCCTCCAAGTATCTCATTCGAGCGCTCAGAGTCATGGCTTCAATTTGCCTTAGGGTGCTGGATGTGAGTGCTCCCATTTATCTAGATAACCATCTCATTGCCCCAGCATAAAAGCCAACCCGAATTCCGAGTCTTCCGTATCTCCTCCATCTTCCTCCCAATAACGCGAGGTCCAGTTGCGGCTTCCAAGGCCCACTGAATGTTTCGAAGTTTTTCTCCGTATTATATGTGTTGTTTCTGTTGTCCGGTTTCGACAGCCAGCAACTCTTTGATCTGGAGCTGTCGTTGAGCGGCCGCCACCTTGCTGTCTATCACTCGGAGTTTGGTCTGCTCTCGGACGGGTTCCACGATCGGTTTGAAAATCTTTGCCAGCTGCTCCGACTCGGTGACTCTTTCGAGTTTTGCAACGCGAAGTTTCGCTTGAGACGCTGTGTTAAAGCCTCGTGCTGTTTGGAGAACGAGTCCTGGTTTACTGAATTGCCATGGTTTTTACTGACGGTAAAAATCGCTCGTCCACATCAACCCAAAACTCACGTCCACATCAACCCAGACGTATGTTCTCGTCAACCCAAACACTCACGTTATCGTTACGTCCACGTCAACATCGGGTCAAAGTAACCCCTTTCGACTAGATAACGGGCTCGATTCAACATGTATGTGCACCTCCCTTCTCTCAAGGGTTTGGTCTTGTTGATCATTAGAAATCCGTGTGGGTCGGAATTCCAACCTTCCCCACAGGTTCGCTTAAACTACTCGAAGCTCATGTCACACTCGATGTGGTTGTTGTAGACGTGTCTGAGATTGGCTTTGTCTTGCCTGAAGAGAATCAGGACGTTCGCGTTGTCTCGGACCATCCCCATAACTCGAGAACCACTGGTCCTAGAGCAAAACCGATCGGGATTTAGCTTCCCCAGACTGTGCCATACGCGTAGGCCAACTTCCCAAAAATGGTCACACCTAAGTTTTCAGGATGTCAACGCGTAGGGTACGGCCGAGGGAAGCGAAATCGCCAACAGTTCCCTAGTTCCCTGGGCGGGCCAACTTTCCAAAATTCGAGTTCCTGAATTCTGGGGAGGGCCACGCATAGGGTACAGCTTGGGGATGCTAAATCCCAAACCGTTTCGCTCTAAGACCAATCGTTTCCGAGTTACGGGGGTGGGCCAACTTCCAAAAATGGTGGTAACTGACTTCCGGGGAGGCCCACGTGTAGGGTACAACCAAGGAAGCTAAACAGCGAATGGTTGTGCTCTAGAACCAACGGTTCTCCACTTACAGGGGTTGGCCAACTCCCAAACTTCGAGTTCTGTCATTTTGGGTGTGCCATCCGTTAGGTAGGGCCTCCGGTGGGGTTCTTGAATGGGTGGCCAAATTTCGATCCGTTTCTCTGTAGGACCAACGGTTCCCGATTTACAGATATTTTAAATATTTTCGGAAATCAAAACTGTAACTGAAAGACAGGAAGTGACATCATTCAAAATGGAGGCTTTTCCGGTTCCTTTAACGGCAGGAAGTAACATCATTTAAAATGGTGGGCCGCTTGTGACATTAAGACCTTCCAAATTGATGGTCTTCATCCACGATGGTGGCAATTCCGGTTTGCATTGGTGCGGCCATATTGTCTGTCTGTCCTCTCTGGCCAAATCGTATTTTCCTACTACTATTACCAATTTCTTTATTATGCATTCATCATACTAATGGCAACAAGATTTCATTGGAATACAACAGCAATACACTTTTACATACAAATTAATAAAATATTCAACATGCACACCTGTTTATATTTAGCCAAGAAATTTGTATATTCCTTCATTAATTATTTTCCAGTGCTTGGTCCCGTAATGGGATCCAAACTAGCGAATTATTTATAAAGTTACTTTAACATGCTTCTATGTATCTATATCATATATTAGAACATCAAGTAATGGGTAGGGGATGAGGTTTCTTGTGCCGTTTCCCTAAGCTAGGATCGATCATCCCCTTTTTAAAGTGCAAGCTATTTGAATTCCCTGTAAAATCCTTCTGTACGCCCATTACGTATAGAATGCTAACTAAAATCTTATTCCCTGTATTTCAGTAGTTATGAATTGTACCTTCCATAGTTTGGCTAAAAGTTGATAATCCAGCATATCGAGTGATGTTACTCATTGCATATACCGATACTTTCAAGTTTTATGACTACAGTGTGGTGTAAAATTTACGTGTGAGTTTCACCCTTTTGGCTTCTGCGTGACAGTTCTGAGCGACCAATTACCCTCAGCCATCATCGTAAGAAATCTTTCAGTTTTTTGTTATGTCACCCTTTTGACTATTATGCTCAGGTCGAAACGACAAATACATTTCCACCTGCAAGCATAATTTCTTTAACAACATGACGTGCTACGTCATAATGCATATGTGCCAAATGTATATTCCTATGGCTCTGAGCCCAAAGTATATTCCTATGGCTCTGAGCCCAAATGCTTTCCTGGCTCTCAATGAAACGGTTTTGTCATTATACAAATGTTAGTATTGTGATATGTATGTGTTACTTTTAGCAATATATGAGCAATTTCAAAACCCCAATCAGCTTTTATTATATATGCCATGATACATAACCTCA
>JAHWFP010111305.1:0-15324 GCA_023313725.1 Lithobius niger
TTTGTTTCTCGGGTATTTTCATTCAAAAAGTAACCAGGCCACCAGGCTTTTTATTTTATGTTTTATTTTATTTTTTATTTTATTGAAAGTAACTCAAGTCTTACTTTCATCTGCTCAAAACACTTGCATCTTAATTTTACAGAAAAACTTGCAAAACACTTAATTTTACGGAGCTGAAAGTGGTTAATTTGGCTAAAGAATGCTTTATTTTCAGCTAACTGAATTGCTTTCCTTGTAATGGTAATAAATTTAGCTTGAACTAGCAAATAAAAAGCATCGACAAGGGGCAAATTTGACCACCAGGCAGGGCCTGAGAAACAACTAATTTTTTTTTCGTAGCTTAATGTGTTTTCGACTAATCCGGTACCACTTCATATAACATTTATGTTATTGTGCTTTACCAAATTTGGTGAATTGATAGTGTTCGACATGAGAAACCCAACAAAGTACTCCCCAAGAGGCGGTTTTAACAGATGGGGCAGGGGGGGGGGGGGACAAGGCACCCCCGGGCCTTCGACGTAAGAGGCATTCATGGACCTTCATTCCCCAAGCATTAGTAGTAAAATAGAACTAATAGCAAAGAACGTTGTCGGGTTTCAGCTAGGTAAAAAAAAAAGTCCTCAGAATTTTGGGAAGGCAGGGGGCCTTATAGGGCTTTGCCCCCCAAGATCATTTCCTTAAATCCGCCACTGGTACCCCTCTACTCCACTTTCGCTTTTAATAAACGCAGCTGTTTGATTCATTGTGTGAAATATTTTCACAATTTTTTTTGACTATCCGCAACGGCCGCTAGACTAAACTTCATCCGAGATTTGAAACTGAGACGGAATGTAGAAAATTGTAACCTAAAACGTTCATTATTACGTAGGCCATCACTGCATTGAATTGTCCCAGTGAAGCACTCGACATTTTAGGCGCACACTATTTAAATGAATTTAGTGTGAGTGAGAGAAACGCAGTCTTACGTTGTTGAAGATTTCTAAGACAAGCTGCGGTGTCTTTCACCACTATGCAATAAATTCAGTTCAGTTGATTGGGGCTGAGACGTTAAGGTCGATATAGGAACAATATAAGAACTATATAAGGCTATATGAGATGGTATGGGTAGAGACTCTTGTACGGTAGATCATCAATTCATTGGAGAAAGGGCTTTCCCTTCAATGCAATAGCCACATGGTTTACTTGGAAACCCCCCTCCCCCCATTGTGGTTACATGTGGCCGACAGCCGACCTTCCCCCCACCCCCTGGCCGACCACATGGTTTTTGAATGGCCCCTAAGGCACTTAAGCAGTGTCAGAAGCGTGCGCCAAAGCACTACAAGGGAGGTGGGAAGGAGAGTCACATCACAACATCTGAACCCTCTAATTATCTTCTAATTAATTCTAAATTACTGCAAAACTTACGTCACTTCCGGTGTCCCCAACGCTTCCCACCTTTTGCTTCCTCTTTGGAGAACACCCCAATGCCAGGGAGGTGGTTGGGAAAACTTATGTAACACAGTTTCGTTGGATTCTACTCAGAGAACTTATATTTTCCTGCAAGAAAAAGTTCTCTGGTAAATCTACATTTCTCCTTTGCAGAAATCCTCCTCACTGTGTTACATAATGGACAGATTTAATACTGTGGCGCTGCCAGCCTTACCAGATCAATACGTCAACCCTCTCGCCTGTAGACGCTATACAAGCGACCCTACCAAACTTGCAACTCCCGTTGATAGAGGATGGGAAAAACTGAGGGAGACAACCAATTAGCCATGGCCATGATCTGAGAGGACGAGGCACCACAACCGATCTTCCATATTGACACCGACTGCGCCCGAAAATGGTCAGTGTCAATACCTGACGCTTGCAGCACACCACACAAAAATTTGGCCACTGCCTTTTGACCTAAAGGTTTATGTGCCCAGACATATGACAGAAGGAGCCTCTCCGGATGTCATCCCTAGGCTAAGGCTCGCTGATCACACAATGGCGCCGCTCCTCAGATGTAAGTGGCCACATAGTGGACCACAGCAAGTACCCGATCCGCATATCTACCTAATTGTAGCACCAGAAAAGGCATTCCTCGCCGGTTTGTGCTCCAGAATAATAAAGACAGTTTACGCATCTTGAAAATCGCACCAATTCATGCACAGCAGTGCTAGTTTCTTGGGCCTATTCCTGCGCACACCACTAATAGCATCACTACTTTTAAAGTTAATTGTCGCAACCCGAAAGCCTTCAGAGGATGCAACATCCGCAGGTACCGTGCCACTGATGCCAAGCCTCATACAGCTACACAACACGGCGTAGGAGGTAATTTACACAAGCCACTTCATAGAATGACGACATGGCTGCCGGGTAACCGGCAATACTCCGACACAAAAGACCCTGATGACACTAGTCTGCCAAAAAATTAACGCACAGCTCCACCAACGCCATCGTCGATTCACCACGGTGTGACCTACACCACTGCTCCCAATGAGCCCACTTATACTCACAGACAATACGACTCCCTTTGGCAATTTCCGAATGAATGAAATCCCATACGACTCCAAACAAACCATCACTCGTGCCGAAGGCCACTAAACCAGCCGTTGCAGTGTGTGGTAAAGCAAAACCTCGTTTCAGCAAATCCTGGTTCAACCAACTATCAGAAAACCCAGCAATACCACCTTGCGTAGTGCGTACCACCCAGTGTGGCCAGCTGATGTAACCCTACGCCCACATCAGCAACCAAATTCGAAAAAAAAAAAAAATCAAAATCACTGCTGTTCCCTGCTCCGATATGGTATATGGACGGTGCTACCACCCCTTGAAGCACTACTATGTCTCACCACCACGCTCCCAAGACGACCAACCTCTGCCTTGGCAAAATGCCCCACCGTGACAGAGCGTCTGCATATCTTGCTTCGGTTGTGATGTCTCGTGAGCCGTCGTTACGCTCGCTTCAATAATTGAGCAGTGGCTCAGCAAACAGTTCGGTCAAAATCGGGCCGGAAGTCTTCCGTAAACTGCAACTGCTTTGAATTCAGTTGAGAGCGGTTATTTGCCCATAACGATTGAATTTGAAAGGAAGTAGCATCAACCAAAATTTGTGACAATTGCTCCTTCCAGATGCTCGTGTAATCAATTCGTTCCATCGCACAGAATGCTCTTAATAATGACAATAATTCAAGTAACAGATTGGCAATAAATGACACCATAGCAACATCTACCGCCGTTAATAATGGATGCTTGTCGTGCAGTCGCACCAACATAGGTGTGGGCAAAGGAATGAATTCTTTCTGCACGTTCCCACCATGTGCCGATCGCAAATTGAGTCCTTCTCACCAACGGACAAAATCACAGTCTTAGGTGGTTCCACCATGACAACACGTTTTACCATACTCACACCAGGTTCTTTGGTTTCATTGCCTCCGGCCATAATGCCACTTCCTCGAACCAAACTGGCTCGTTTAAGTTACACCACCGCTGGCCACTGCCTCACTGGCTAACCACCTCTCAATCTTCGTTTCATAAAAGAACTCCCTTTCATTAGCCACAACGTCAACCTCCAACCATGGTCATCGTGTCCACAACCTGTAACCTCATTCGCATTCCACACTTCATAATTTCAATCATTTCCTCACAGCACGGCCTCACCGCCACCCATTTCAATCCACATTGCGTCTCTCGGCCGTGCGACTCCTCAAAAGCGAACGGCTCTTTCCAATCCTCGCCACAATTTAAATTCTTCTCAGCCCGACCCACCTTTACTGCTTTTCTAAATTACATCTGCTACCTAATGCACTCAGTAACACTCATATTTTCTGCTAAACTACTCCACAGACTCAAAGGTTCCCTGAACCGCGACCCGCGTCAGGCCTAACGGCGACCACCTTTGTTTTTCTCTCCCAGTTTATTACGACCACCCGTTCTTGCGTCTCATCCACCACCTCGTTCAATAATTCATCCTGATAGTCTACCCTGACCGTCTTCGGTGGCTGTTTATCGTCCTTGTCGCATAATAAATTAAACAATTCCGATCCAAATTCTACAATCGTTCACCGAAAACCAAGCGCTTGAACGAAGCCACTAGCTTGAACAAAGCCGCGACAGAAGAACAGTGAAGAGGAAGCACCAGGTGGGATGGGAAGCTTTATTGACACTGGAAGTAACGCAAGTTACGCATTAATTAAGGATAAATTAGATGTGAATTAGAGAATTCAAATGTGCCACGGTAAAGGGAGGTATCCCAACATGTAACACAGTGAGGAGGATTTCTGCGAGGAGAAAATAGGATCAATCGATATTGCTAGCCAGTGCTGAACCCTTTCCAATAACATGGTATCTATCCACCTTGGGTTCACCCACTACCTTCCGCAGGGAGGGTGAGTTAGGAGAAAGAAGATTGTCCTTGAGAAATCAGATTATTAGGGAGGCGGGGAGTAAAAGAAATAAATCAGTGCTGTCAGTCCATGCGTTCTGCACCACAGGGTGCATTAATGAGTGCTACCTGCAATGCCACCATAGTAAAAAACACACCAAGTGTTGTAGAAAAACTGAACACCAGTCATTAAATAGAAACAGGGAAGATTCAAACCACTGTTGGGACAAAGCGCCACAACGACACGTTTATCTGATATACTGTTTTAATTACGTATAACCAGTATAAAAACGTTAAAAGCGAGATTTGTTTATAACGATAACCCTGATATGACATTGCAATGAGCTATGGTTATAACGGGGGTTTTACTGTATTCTAATGTCAACATAAGTATTACTTCTTTCAACAATTTCAAAACTTTTTGTACTAATTGACTACGAGTACCAATGGCTATGACAGTAGATACTGGATAACTATTTAAGTTGGCAGTGTAGTTACTGCAGCGTATTGGAAATACAAAGTGTTGTATACTGTACGTATATGACACTATGCAGATGACATTATTTGGTTCATGTGCGCGATTGGAAATTTAAGCACCAAGCAACTAGGTATTTACTTTCTTTATTATTATTTTCAACTGAATAAATTTCTTTGAGATTAAAAGTTAGAAGAGCTTATGCGGTCAACCTAAAAAAATGGTTTGAGCAGACACATGAAATTTGCATTGTTGAAAAATAGCATCGTTTTGAGCTTGTTAAAGTAATATACTGAATGTCAACACCTAACGTTCAACTTTACACGGGCTTACGGATTGTAGCTCAACAATATTACTTAAACTTGCAAAATACCTGAATAGCGTTACTCCGCAGCAGACACAGTTATACGTTCCAGTTCCTTTGTGTGTGTAATATTCTCCACTGAAAGCCTACAGCACCAAAAATACCAACGCACATTAATTTCTCACCATGATGCTGAAATAAATACAGTAATATTTATGTAACTCATTCTTACCGGCTCAGTACCACTCTGCCTACAGACGTGGAATTGTTCAGGTGACAATTTTTTCTTCCATTCCTCATCAGGAACTTTGCTTAAGTCGGCTTTTTTGCTTTGATCTGAAAAAAATTAATTTTGATTAATAGCTATCACGAAGTTTAGTATTATAAATTTGCCCAGGAAACTGGAAGTACTATTTTTAGTTAAATGATACATATCAATATAGACACTTCATAGTTTGAGGAAAAATATAACACTGCTTTAAGACATCACACATAATTCCATAGAAACAAGACATACCTTCCATATTACTGAGTCAATTTATCAAAAATGGATGAGAACACGTATCAAGCAACGTGATCCCTGATCACAAGCAATAAAAGATACGCTTAAAGTTTCTTCCAAATGAAAGATTACACTTATCTCTGTCTGTTCAAGATAAGTTTTTAATAACTAGCAGATAAGAATGCTGGAATTACAGACAAGTAATCAGCAAAAGGGTGAAACAGGACAGAAAGCCGAAGGCTCAACAAGAGTTAAATAAATACAGATGCAAACCTATTTACGTTGCCTTTTGGACTTATATGTCAAACTGCCTGAGCGGGGAATCAAGCCCACGACCTTTAAAACCAAATGCCAAGGTCCTACTGCTGAGTCATACTGACAAGTCCGTATGCATCTGGATTATTTAGCAAAAGGGTGGTACAGGAATTGAGTGCTGAGATTTATGTAATGGTAGAAAATCTGACACTTAAATTTAGATCAATAAAAATTAAACAATTTACAAAATAATCCATAGGTGTATGCGGCATATCAGAAAAGTGAATTTTGGCCAAGTTGTTACATTAGAATCTGCTGAATTATTTGCACAGGAGCAACCAAAATTGAGCTGGGGTGAATTTAGGGTAAGGCTAAATGATTTCAAGGTCAAAACATTAAAAGGCCACCACAAACAAGCTTTTTCTGTCAAGTTTTAATAATAAAATGTTACTTTTAGTGTTTAGTCACGTTAAATTCATTTATATTTTTAGCTATTTTCACTGTAGGTTCGGTAGTCCTATTTTAGTCGGCTTATTACAGCCAGCCAACGATCCAAACCATCCAAACTTTCAAACCTAACAAATGGAGTTGGCAGTTGCACTAGGGCGCGTTTCGTTTGCCAATTAACATTAAACAGAAATTAACCACAATATGATCGTAGCATTTCCCATCAATATCAATTTCTAAAAGCATTTTATGGTTTACTTTTTTTAAACGTTGCTTTTCTTAGAATTAATAGCAAAAATCATGCACTAAATCTTTTCTCACCTTAAAAGTGACCGATAAAAGAGGATGGATGGGAACAGGTTTATCTCTTCCTGCACAAAATCCTAATAAGTAGTTCAAAATGAATCTACTCGAGCCAATCTAACTTCTACAATGCAGGCTGACCTGGAAACCAGTTCGTAATTTTATCCCCTCCATGCATACATGCAAAATCTAACCAAAGTGGCTGATATTCAGAATGTAAAATTGTCTGATGAAAGCGTGTTTTTAGATGAAAGTGTACAACAAATTACGTAATTAGTTGGATTTTGTCTGATGACACTGATTTTGTTGGGCATCCTAGATACCGGGATATGGTAGATTTTGCTTCCATGGCATAAAAATTAACATAACATCGGTACAGTACTCTACCTTTAAACACTCACGTTTACTACAAGTGGCATGACTCAAACCGGTAAACCTACCCTTCACCTAATTATTAGTAGATTGCCTTTGTAATTATGCCACTTGTCCACTGCTTATTACATTAGCAATGTAAACTCCTTAAACTCCTTCTCAGTCAAAATATAACCAAAATGTACTGAACAAGTGAACAATCTTACTGAACTGATGCCAAGCTAATAAAACTCATCACCGATATACGCCCCACTAAGAACTAATATTGTGCAACACCACAATGTAAATGATTCAGAAATTTAACTGACTAAGCTTTAACCGCACATTAAGCGCTAACTGCTAAACAGAATGCAATTGAAGCAGCTGCAGGAGGAACGTTGCACTGTTTGTACATTAAGCGCTGATGACCAGTAATAAGAAATGTAGTCTTGATGATAGAAAATCAACTGGTATCTTTCTAATAATTTTAAAAGGCATATAATTAGCTATTGATGTTGGTTCAATTCAGCAAAATGAGTTCAGTACAGACTTACAAATTATCCAAATTATGAGTCACAAAATAATAAGAATTATCACCACCAGAAGAATAACATCGGCTGAAATGATGCGTTGAATTACTTGCCGCTGTAGCTTGAAGTCTACATGCTACCATTCTTGACTGCAGACGGAAGCTTAGTTGAATGACGTTACGGAGCATAATCTATAATGGGGAAAAAAAGGTAGCCAGCTATTAAAAATTGAGATGACAAAAATGTAATAATAAAATAAGAGCAACAGTAATTTCTTTAAGGCTGAAGTCATCTAAACTAAAACAGTGCTTACAGATAATGGGCTCACTTTAGAGCTTTACGCTACCAGATTTATTTAGAAGAAAAAGGAGTTTAGAATAGGCATAAAAAAACAAAGAATTCAACTAGGAAAAACTACTCCCTTAGAATGGGCAGGGAGACTTTCCAAAACAGAAGAGAATAGATCCCACAGCTGCCAAAGTAACCAAGTCGTCTCTCACACTACCCAGACCAGCATATCTGGTAGAAAATTTGCCAGGGTGTTCTTTCTACTCGCCAATCCGAGTTACGTGTATCTTGTAATGGTTGAAACAACTGTTGACACTTATTGCCATACACTACACCTTGATAAATTTTGACAATCTGTCATTTACACACCTAAATACCAGCTTGTAAATAAAGGGTAAGTAAATATGATGATTTAGCTTACACTTTAGAAAAATAACACCAAAAAGTTAGCATAAATTCACTTCAAGGGCACCACTTTGTCCTGTAAACATTCGACATCCCTCACACATCACAAGGAAGGGTGCATGGTATTTACGAAAATGTCCCTGGATTGTGACTAAACCAAAGTACGAATTCTAGGTGGGCTTCTTATCTTGTTGAAAGATCTATCACTCTCTTCAGACACTTTGAGGGGTGAACGCCTTTACAAAGTTACAAAGTCAAAGGTAGCCTACAGCAATTGCAAATTGAATTACGAATCCTTCAGAATTCAAAATAATTTTTTCAATGTCTTAAGACAAGAATATTAAAAAAAATATGTTATGATTGAAAATTGAAGCTGCCCTGCAGTGAAGCTAAACAGCAGCTCGTGCTTGGAGGCAAGCCATGCATAAGAGAGACTAGGCCTAGTACCCTTAGCAGCATTGTAGGAAACATGGTGGCAGTGCTCCAGACAGGTACACAATGGATTGGCTTACGAAATATAGAGCAGCAGTTTCAAAAACAGGATACTGTCAGTATCTTGCAAATTTTCGACTGTATTTCAACAATTTCATCAGGCAGGGTCAAGAAACATAGGGGCTTCTGGTTACATTTTCGTCTGCTTGCTTGAAAAGAAAAGAACGTTCACGGCCTCCGATATTTACAAAGTACACACAACAAGCGGCATGGCCACCTATATATACAACGCTGGATCCAATATTTACAACTAGCAGAGTCGCTCGTTTCGCTCGCTCATTCCGCGTCGTCTCGCTCCCCTCCCCCCTCCCCTCCCCCTCGTTTAATTTGCCGTTCGGTCGGTAGATGGCATCGTATGTTTGCGATGCTGGCCGTTGCGTTCCGGGTGCAGCTACTATCTCAGCGGGCTTTGGCTGCTACTCTTATAATTTGCCGTTCCATCGGTAGATGGCGGAGATGGCATCTTATGCAGCTGCTGCAGATGCAGATTGCTGCTGCGCTGCCGATGACAGCGTTGCGGATCTTGTGTAATTATATATATAGATGTTATGTACAAATGGCGTGGGTCTCGCAATAAACAAGGTCCAGGCACATTTATTACTTGCTTCTTTCACTCCATCTTTGCTTCAGTATGCCATCTAATTCATTTCCAACCAAGTGCATGACTTTTGGGTTAGATGGGCCCTGGATGTTCATCAGGGGGATGTTATTCTTTAAGTGGTGCTGGATCGCAATTGTTCCAGCCAATTTCGTGTTCAGTTTCCATACAATGAACTACAATTCCATTTTCTTCCTCTTCATTCCTGGTGTTTCCAATGTGCTGCCCCAGCCTTGTCCTCACCCCCTTTCTCGTCTCGCCAATGTAAACTGAACTGCAGCCATTGCATGGCACTAAATAAACTCCTTCGCTCGTATCCTGTATGTCTCGCATAGTCGCCTCGTCTTTCTCCTTCTGGTTCCCTCTGTGTTTCTGAGTGTTATCCTACATACTTTGCCCCTTCTTGACTATCCTCGATTTCAGACCTTTCACATTTCTGAAATAAGTCGTGAAGCCTTGTTTTCTTAGGATTTCGCTGATTTTCTCACAACTCCTTCAAGAAAAGTTAGGCTCACTCTGGGTGTTTTTCTTCCTTGCTGGACCTTGTCAACGTCTTGTTCTTTTTCATTCCTCCTTTTGCAGCTCTTCGCAATTCCGTATGCTCTTTTCATCTGAGAATTTAAGAGCCCTGCTGGAGACCCTAAGTTCAGAAACTTTCCTTTCGCTTCAAAAAGGTATGTCCCAGCCGATTCAGGTCTGCTTGAGTTCCTCACAAGTATTACAAATTCATTCTGGGAAATCTGGGAAATTCTGGGAAACCTGGAAAATTCATACAGGGAAAGCAAGCAGACGAAAATGTAACCAGAAGACTATTTTTCTTGACCTTGCCTGATGAAGATTGTTGAAATACAATCGAAAATTTGAAGATACCGACAGTATCCTGTTTTTGAAAGTGAGCGTAATGAGTAATTTCCGAGATCGAAGTGATTCAACAGCGTCTCAAAGTAATTCAAGTAAGCCTAACGGTTTATTTTGTGATAGAGCAACAGATGTCAAAAAACCTCAACTGTGTTGTCGTGTAGCAGAGGCGAGGAGATCAGTTATTTGATGCCTCACAACATAACTAACCCATCGACAATAGGTGAAAACAACGAACTCTCGTCATGAAAAGATGTCAGCCAAGGTGAGGTGGAGAAGGAGAAATAGGCCTACCGACCTCGTAGTACAGTTGTACGCAACCAAGTGACGGTAAGACTCAGCTAGAGCATGGAATCCACTTAAGATATGTAGCCGGCCGAATAGAGAAGTTATTGCAAGATTATTCATCTTACTGTAATTGCAAAAAACAAACTTCTGGATTAGTTGCCAATTGACCGACTTTTCCTGGTGTGGACACCACAGAAAGCCAGGCATCATACGAAGCAAAATCAAGCTGAAAAGATCATTTGACTTACCTAGTAACTATCATATAGAACTGATATCTAAGATGCGTTTTGAAATATATGATCTAATCATAAACAGCGTATGTGTATAAAAGACAAGGACAGAGTTTTTACACGATTCCACGATCGTGGAAAATTATCATTTTTCCAAAAATGTTCAATAACACATTCTGTCCAAGAGTAAAACGTTAATTACAGAGTCTAGGTTCCATTTTGTATCATGGAATTTTGCGGAATTCGAGGTTTACCGCGAAAAATGTCGCTTTTCGTGGAATTCAGCTATTTGAGGTATATTTAGGGTTTTTCCGCAGTAATTAATAATAAAAAAAAAACAGAATTTACGAATTTTTTTTTTTTAAATCCATGTTCGGATACGCGTGAAAGGAACGTTGACACGAGCGTTCTAGTGGTTTCGTATCTTATAGGCTACTTCCGGTTTTGTTTTCCGATTTATCGTGTAATTTTGCATTTTGTGCATCGTGGATCGCGTACCGGAAAATGAACATTTTTATCGCGGAAAAATTCTGCTCTTGATAATAGATGCGGGTGCACCTTGCCCTCATCGTCTTATGGCTTGGATAAAGCTGATTGTTTGTGCTGTTTATAATTGCGCATGGAGGCTAGCAATGTAGGAAACATGCGGAAAAATGAGGTGGCAGTGCTTGACACAAAGGATTGGCTTATGAATGTAGAGTAAAAGATGCCAAAAAATCCCAACTGTGCTGTTGGTGTAGTTGAGGCAAGGAGCATCACAAACTACTATGTCATTTTAAAGGCCAGCAACCGAAATGGTTACTCCTGCCTCAACATTTATTTTATTGAGATAATGTTGGTTATCGAGATAGTTTTTAAAACATTATTGTCAATAAAATGTTCAAAACACATTTCGCATGTTTTCAAAACAAAGACCCTACCAAGTCTTGTTAATTTTCGACATCTCTTTGTCTGTTCTCGTCATGCGCTCTGAAGGACTTGGACGAACCCTGGATACATCTTTGACTTCGACTTTTTTCCACGTTTGAAAATTGGCACGCGACTGTAGCATCTTGTTTTTACAAGGCTGGCTCATATTGGACGTTGGATTTTGTTGCCTCTCGTAATCACAAGGCTGTACCAAAATTCTCTCTATTTCACTCAGGCTCACGAACTTCATCAAGTTCACAGCTTATTAAGTGCATAACATTGGGGTTAAATGGGCCTTTTATGTATAAGGGGGGTGTATTGCTGCACATGATGTTGCATGGCTATTGACTCCAGACACCGGAGGTGACTGTCCCTCGCTGAGTTTGCATGAATGGCCGTTTTTGTCTTCTTTTTGTAATCTCGTGTTTTGTGTCCATGCAATGAACTGCAATAGGCCTACATTGTCATTTGCTTCGTTTCTGGTTTTTCACATGTGCTGTTCAATCCTCATCTTCACTCCTTTTCGTGTCTCGCCAATATAAACTGCTTTGCATCCATTGCATGGCACACAATACACTGCTTCCCTTATGTGTTGCACATCACCCATAGCCAACTCATCTTCCGAGATGCTTCTCCTTCCATGCTTCCCGCTAATCCTGCAGAAGGTTTAAAATCTAGGAAAACAAAAGGTCTGTTGAAAATTAGCAAGACTTAGTAGGGTCTTCGTTTTCAAAATGTGCAAAATGAGTGGTGAACATATTATTGACAATTTTGGTGAGTTTCAAAGTGATTCAAATTTATAACGGTTTTTAATGAAAACATTATCGGGATAAACAATTTTTGTATTGTGCCACCCCTAAACATAATCCAGCGGTTTAGGTTTAGGAGGGGTTCGAACTGCCAGTACCTCCTATGGTAGCTCAGCCAATCGCACATACATGGCGCCACGGGTCTAGTTTTGCATTCTTGCTTAACTAAGAACTGCTTCGACTGTAAATACTTCCAGGAGCCGATGAACGAGCCCCTCCAGTAACTTGTACTTGCTACCACTCAAAATAAAAATATTTCAATATATTAAACAAAAAAAATTATTAACGTGCAATATCATATAGACCACAGTGGTGCCACCCAGTAGAGTATCAACATACGACTGCCATGTGGGTAAGCACATAGCACGACTGCTTTCTGCCCGGGAGGTCCGGGTTCGATCCTGGCCTCTTCCACCCCCGGGCATTTTCGGGAAGAGAAGGGCCCTGAGATGCCTCTTGCTCATGTCGATTGTGGCATGTTAAAGATCCTGGGATTTTCTGCTTGGATTTCTCCAGTTAAATTGTCCCTCTCGTCACCTACTCATAACTAGGGATCGACCGATCATCGGATCGGTATCGGAATCGGCCGATATTTTTCATCCGATAATCGGATCGGAATCGGATCGGTTTATGTGTCCGATACCGATGTCTACTTCATTGCCAAACGCGAGTTTCAGTTTTGTAAATTGCTTCGGTTTAACAGATTAACTAACAAAGGCTTGTCACCTCTCAATACCAAGAATTTATAAATTCTTGTAAATACTAATACTAATGTCTAGTGCATTGCGTTTAAGTCGTCTAGCGATCGACGGGAACCAAGCAGCAGCTGGTCCTACCGGAGCACGTGCCAAAACCAGCCAAAATTTGGTTAATTCTGAACATTATGTATCTTAGTTACTTTTATTAAATATTTAACGTAAAAGTACATAAACTTATATTTGCTATCTCGTTTACCTTTTGTTATTAAAGAAATCGATGATTGTAGAAGCTTTATTACGTAAGTTCCGATCCTTGCAAGATTTCTTTGTTGTGGAGCTCAGTCACAAGGGCCAACAGAAAACGTACAAAGCAGAAATCCTGGACAGTGAATAAGCGGGTTGTGATTTTTAAAAGGTTTTAAAAATATATTATGCCAAAATTGTAATTTTTTTAGAAATACAAATCCATAAAAAATGCGGTAACGCGAAAAGTTTTAATTCGCTACGGAGTGTGTTGTCTTTTGTCTTAGCTGGTGTCGGCAGGGTGCTCGAGGCGAGGACAACCGGGAAAAAGTAATGCAAATTAGGCCATTAAAAAAAAATAATTTCATCAAATTTAAAATTATTACTTTTTTAAAAATACTTTATTACTACTATAGTATAACAATATCCAAGTATTTACTCGAATGCTGTGTTTTTACTACTGTTAAAATTATTCAACTGTATCCTCCATTTTACTGGTAGTAGGTGCACCTTTCGGGTATCAACTTTTAAAGAGCATTTTGTAAACATCCGGTTTCTTCGACGTAGTCAGTTTATCCGAGCAACTATGATCTATTTAAAACTAGTTTCAAGTGGATCTGAATGAAATAGCATATATGGATTACCAATTAAAGATATTGCAGTAAAAAGGTTTATTCGTAGAAATTCAAGAGTGGATGGTAAAGCCTTGGATTGGTACAGCAAACACCCAAGTGTTGTTTCGTGCTGGGTAGTTGGCCAGATGGGCTACGGTGATTTTAAATCGCGTTTTCCTAAGCAGAGGTCTATTTTAGTTAGACGTGAGTTTGGGGAGGGGACAAGTAAGGTAAGCAAAGGAATATTTTTCCAATGTCCAGCGTTAATTTGTCATTCGTTCGTAATTAATTTTTTGCTAGACCTTAATTTTAATTACTAGGATTTTGATTTTTTAGGGATGGGGGTTTGACGAGCAGAGCCTGAAAACTCTAGTCAGTTGATTTGAAATTAAAAGGCGTGACCAGCCCCTGTAAAGATTAGTTTTATAATTTCCGATTTTCGTTTTTTCTCTCGTGCAAGTGTGCATATGCAGTTAGTACAAAAGTAGGATACTCATACTTAACATCAGAAGTTTTAAATCGTTTGTAATGAAGAATTTTAATCAGCGTTAAATTCATTGTACTACAGTGCTGATAAATGGGTTTTATCTATTTTTTTTTTGGCCTTTAACTTTAAATATGGTCCATATGTTCATTTTTTTTACTTGTGGTACTGGTATGAGAAGGTGCCAAAAGTTACAAGGAACCGGACGGGATAAGCACTGGTAAATTTTACCCAGATAGATCCATTGTGTGTAATAATAATAACATTTTTTAACATAATGCAATAAAAGTGTAAAAATATGATAATTATAACTTATTTTCAATTATATGAAGTAACAAGGATAATATTGTATTTTTTAGTTCTTATTAAGTTTATAAATTTTGCTTGATAAAAAAATATTAAATATCGGCATCGGATCGGATCGGTATGACAGTTATCGGCATCGGATCGGATCGGCAAAAACCTGTATCGGTCGATCCCTACTCATAACCATCCTCATCTGGAGAGTGGAGGTGACGACGGGCTATGCGGCCGCCATTAAATGGCGGAGGGCTGCCTATCAACATTAGCACCAGAAGCAGCATCATCAGCACCCAAATGCCAATATTTTATATATTAACTTGATATCCCCCTTGCAGTGACTGGCAAGTAACCTGGGATCACACAGATTATAAATAGTGGCTGGCATCTCTGCCGGGACCGAAAGACGTAACAAAACTAAACAGTCTCAAGTCAAGTCAACATACGTGAACGTGTGTGCTCCTGCTTGTTGTACCTTGCAAGATGGAGAAAGCGAAGGAGATGGATAAGCTAAATCAGAAGCTTATGCTCCTTATCAGTTTCAAGGATTATTCCACATTAAAACCTATCTTACTCTTAGCCGTCTTGGCACC
>JAHWFP010111312.1:0-25354 GCA_023313725.1 Lithobius niger
ATATCCGAATAAACCTGAATTAGATATACATAGCTAGACACCATAAGATAGGAAGGGCCTAATACTTATCAGTTTCTTACTGCGAAATTTGATGTCTAGACTCTTACTGACAAAGTTTTTCCGTGTTCCGTCTAAGGGTTGACTTTTAGATCCTTACTCCTAATATTTAACGTTCCATTTTTGTTCATTAAATTAATTCGTTTTCCGTGTCGTGTTAGTTGTGAGTCTTTTTGATGTTTCACCTTAACTTTTTTAATTATTTACTTGATTAGTTCCTTCACCTCCACTACTGGCCAGAATGCGACAGTTAAACTCGGATTTCCAGAGCAAATTTCTATATATTTCAGTTAAACAATTTTGTTACAGCGATTAAAAAACACCTTAGCTCTAGATTATTTTATTTCCTTTCCTTTCGCAATACTCTCAAGTTCGAAGGTGCCTTAGCTGCAGTCATAGGCAAAAAACCAAGCAGACTTAATATCTTACGTTTTTAGTAACTATGACAATAATCCGAATAATAAGAATAATAGTTATACAATTCAAATTATTAACTTATGAACAAGGAATATGGAATTCGAACGTTGTGTTTGGCCCGGAGTTCCGTAATCTATAGCCCTACAAAAAATCTTAGTTACGTAAATTCAACATTACTTACAATATGATACATTGCTAAGTCATCTCTGATAATTTCATATTCCAAATACCTGAAAATGAAAACAAATTATTGAGCGAGTTACAACCATAGTTATGCTATTGCGACACGGCTACTTACTTGCACGGAATCGGGCAGTCACAGCCTTTCATGTTGATAGGTCGTTTTGGGTGGCATTCTGCATAGTAATATACACTATGTAAAGTTAGTCCTAATGATACCTCCACCATTAATATAAACACCGTTGCATACATGTGGCCATACTAACCTTTTTCTGAATTTAATAGTTTTCCTAATTCATACTCTTTTGACTGTAATGGCATGTATCTGTCTATCACTCCACATTCACTACCCATAGCATCTTGTATGCATGATTTCATGCACGCCTGCAACAACACATCGTAATGAACCATGAACAAAAGTCAGAATGGATTAAAGTCTTTTTATGAACGTAAAAAAGTACCTGTAACGAATATTTGTAGGGTGCATTTTCTCTGTAATAACGACTCCTTTTTTTTGTATTCTTCATCTTTATCATCGACACAGTTAGGTTTCGACGATTCCCATTTCTGTATCGCTATTGTTTCCGTCTACAATAGAAATAAAAATTGTCTAACTTTATATGAAAGTAAACTACCGTGATTGCCAAACCTAGACTAAAGCTGCTGTAATGATTTAATCTGTTTTGTTGTTTAGGTTAAGTTACTCCTTGTATTTGAGCCAGTATACGTTCCACACTAAACATCGAAGCAATATATCGACTATGCATATCGAAGCAACTTTTACCGGTTCTGAGGTTTAGTGATTGTTTCCGTTTCCCACTTGCGTGCATCCAACAATGGGAGAAAAAAAGGATGTCCCAAAAGACCCAGAACACCCTACAACTTTATGGGGGAGGGCTGTCAAAAATGTGACGCCACACTTTTATATTTTATAAAAAGAAAAAAATAATAGTCCAACTGTAGGCTACATTGACGTGCTCAGGTGTCAGGAAAATAAGGGACTGTAAAACTGCTTCTGGTTGAAACTGTCAGTATTCTAGGAATTAAAGTGGCACTGTAATTGAATGGAAGTCTGCAGAATGTGGTAATAATTATGCGCTATCTAGTACTATATGCACTTGCTCGCATCAGGCAGAGGAATGTACAAGCCATTTCTTTCAACGACATAAACAAGCCACAAGCACCTTATATTGTGGAATATAAGGTAAAGCTCATTCTGAATGTTGTTAGGTTGGGAAGAGCTTGAATTGAAGGTTTTCTCTTCAACCAGTTTTTCCATCCCCAATACGACATGCCATTAATGACTAGAAGATCTGAAATGGAGAAAATGTCAGTTCGATAGCCTCAGTACATTCCTAAAGTGTGCATGGACTCGGAGACGTTACCTCTATTTTGCTTAAACCGCTACACGAACGTGTTGGCGTATTTTAATCTAATTTTAATTTAAATTATGTGATGGCAGTGTGAAAACTTAACTTTTGTACCTACAACCAAAATGTAGGCTACTTACAATTGGTTTTAAAGCTAATAAAAATGTGTCAAGAAAAGCTATATAAAATTAATCGCAAAATAGGTGTTACGATTTTCGTCTAAAAACTATGGTTTATCGACTGTCCGTACTGCCGAACATAACTCCGTCGCTTAGAACGTCTTCAGCAATGTTGCTTTGTAGTCTCAATTCTGGCTTCGCTCTCCCCCCTCTTACCAATGCCTTCTAGAATTGAAGCGCCCCGGAAATGTGCTTGTGCTGTTGTGGATTGTGGCATGTGACAATCCTAGGTATATCCTAGCAAAATTGTCCCTCTCCATCCGGAAATAACCTTAGAAGTTGAAGAGAACGTTAATCCGACAATTTCCACTTCCTTTTCCTTTATTTGTGGCTTTTCATTTTTAACTGGCTCACGACAAATAAAATAAGCTGTTTTTTTTGTGCAGGTCCACAAATTTACATTCCCAGAAAAAAAATTTCGGAGGGGGGGGAGGGCGTGGTCAGTGTGACTTACTTTTTCCCGGGGGGTACGAGTCGGTGTGACAAAAATTGCCAGGGGGGAGGGAGGGGGTCAAAATTGGGCAAAAAAAACGTGACATACTTTATGAATGCTCCCTTATTTGAAAGGTGTTCATTAGGCGAGTAAAGTGCCGCAACGATAGCTTCGATACGATGAGCCCATTCAAATTGGCAGCCGGTCAAACATTAGGATTTTCCTTTGCATGCCTGTATTTTACTCAGGCTAAAGACATCGTAAAGGGACGTAGATGGCAGCAAAATGCTTCGTTCAATTTAGTAGGATCACACCTACAACGTCTTTTGCGGTTTGATAGCCAGAATGTGGGCTATAGTGCCCCCCTCCCCCGTTCTCATAAGGGGGGTGGGGGCACTGAGGCCCACACTCTGGGCTTCAAACCGCAAAAGACGTGGGTGTAATTCAACTAGATTCAACGAAGCATTTTGCTGCCACCTATGTCCTTTTACGACGTCTTTACCCTGAATAAGACATAGAGATGCAGAGGAAATTCCTAATGTTTGACCCACTACCATTTTGAATAGGCTCATCATATCGAAGCTGTCGTTGCGGCACTTTACTCGCCTAATAAAGACCTTTCAAATAAGGTATTCTTTTACCCCCAATCCATTAAAAAATTTTGAGTTGGCGCCCCTGGGGCCCCTCAAGGGGGCAGGCATAATGCCGGTTGTATGAAAAGGTAGATCATTTAACCAAATTTACATTGCAAGACTTTCAGTATTTTCTTTCAACCCCTTAAAAAGTTGTGAGGGTGTTCTGGGACTTTTGGGACACCATGTGTTATCTCTGTTCCTTTATGGACGTGTCTCGTTAGACAGGGGAGGTTCACCTCTGAATATACAATGCTTCATCTTTAGTCCTGTCTGCCATTTATTTATTATTAAAATATTTTCGTTCAGAATTTATGGAATTTGGGACATTGGACCATTTTTGGAAATCTTGTAACACCCGGAATATAGAAATTGATGTTTACATTTGCGCAGAAGCCCCTATGGCTGCCATATTGGGTTTTTCAAAATGGCCGCCATAAAACAACTTACAACTTTAAAATTACATAGAAAATTCGTTTTAATTGATAAGTACATACTGTCTTCCTTTAGGAATCTAAAAATGATACTGAAGATAAAACACACCATTTGTAAGAAAAAATAAAACAAAAATTAAAATTAAAAAAGTAAATGTAAACATTTTTTGTTCAACGTTTATCAACATTTATCAACGTTTAACAACATTAGTTATGCAAAGAGTTTCATTAGATTACACCCCATCTTCATCATCATCACTGTCAGCAATTTCATTGTTTTTGCATTCCGTGTCTCTTTGTGAGACACGGAATTCAAAACCGACTGCAACACTAAGTTATTCCTTCTGCAAGAACATCTTTTTTGATGCAGTTTGTTTTACAAATATTGCATCTGCCCACGTCGATGATAGCCTGTGGTGCGGGTAGAACTGTACTTGTCCACCGGTCTCTGTATAGTATCCGAAGTTCAGTTAGTCAGAATCAAACGGCTGCTATTCTGTAACATATTGCTTGGAACCATACTAATCTTTGTAACCGAACGGGCTTGAATTTTTATTATAATGCTCCAAGTGAAGGTGGTGGATGTACGTCAAAACAGTGGGGAAACAACGGCGCGCCACAATACAGAGGTGTCATAACAGCGAAACAATACAGCGCACCACACAACAGCGTGCTACAAAACGGCGCAACGACATAACAGCGCGACGACAAAATAGCCTTGGATAAAACAGCGTACGACAAAATAGCGCAAAACGAAGCTTAAAAACGGGATGCTATGGGTTCTGAGTACAAATAACAGTTTTATACTGAAAAGTTTGGCCAACATTACATTACTCAGCTTAAGAGCTACGTAAAAAGGACTCTTACAAAAGATAGTTTTAGGAAGTGAAAGGGGTGAACTGGGAAAAAAGACTGTCGCCAAAATAAATAAATAAAACTAACGCATTGGATAAAATGAAACTTAACTTAGAAAAGCACCCGAAAGCATCCCCCCCCCCCCCACTCGTCAGCATATAACAATTGGATTTAGTTGAGGGTACAAACTGTGGAACACTAGTTTGGGCTTTGATCTGAGGAGTCCATTGGCACGTCTCGAAACGCCATCGTTTTCAAACAACTCTTTGCGCTGTTTTGCCGCACGCTGTTTTATCCTAGCTTTTGTGTCGTCGCGCTGTTTTGTCGTGCGATGATGTGTCGTGTGCTGTATTGTCGTCGTGCTGTTTTGACGTCGCTGTTTTGCCGTGCGCCGTTATTTCCGCGCTGTTTTGATGGGGTACCGAAGGTGGTAGTTAAGGCTTACAGCAAGTTGTTTGAAGAACAGATGCCATCTTAGATCCGACATAATATTAATGCTGACATTCTTGTGACAGTACATTGAGCATTTTTGTTTCAGCATTGCTCTGAGTAATTCAAATCAGGTTTCAGGTACTGTTGACACCATTTTTTTTTACCGATTCCGCAGTAATTACTGACGCGTCCGCTCCAGTGAATGCGTGGAATATAGACTAAGAAAGATTGTCCCTCTTGCCTTTTGGCACTACTGTTCGGCTGGGAATAAAGATCGTACATTTTCTTTGCCAAAAAGATTCCCAGAGTGGCTCTGCATCCACCATTCCTGACACCATCGATAGCGACGTCCTTTTTTAAAGCTTTTACTAGTGTTCAGGGAATAGACTGACACATCTGTATCAGGAGGGTAGAATACCGGTTGTGCATCACGGCGATGAAGCTATGCCTCCACTGTCGGCAGATCATGAACGTAGCAGTTTTTTCGTGATTGTTATCGTCATTTCAATATTGCCTTGCACTAAAAAACACAACATGCAGAACTTGGCAAACCGAAAGTGCTTCTACAGTAACCTGGAACTGATGTGATGACTATGTTAGATGAATTTTTCTTGTAGTCGAGGATTACTTAGACAAGGTAGTCTGTTAAGTTTGCTTTTGTTTTATTATGTGATAAAACCTTGTAAGTGGGACGCCTTTCATCTTCGCATCATCTGCAATTTGCTTCTATATAGGAGCTGTTCCTTTCTCCACCCGACTCTCTCTAGTTTGCTTTGGAATGTATCAGATTTGTAAATAAATTATAGTCGAATTAACGTCCTTTTCAACTTCTATAGGTTATCTCGGGTCAATAACATGACTGAACCTGCTGGCAAACTCTTGAACCAGTAAGTGACACTGTGCTAGATCTGTTAATGTTGTGAATGATCAACACGAAAAATAATGTTTGAATGTCATCCAAGTGCCATCATGCGCAGCACCCATGGAATACTGTTTGCGTATCAGTGTAGTTTAAAATTCTTCCACCAGTTGTGGTCCAAACAATCGACATCTAGTGCAGTTATTTGGAACGTTAACTGTGTGAAATCAATGCACGCTTGATCTCCAGAACCAGAGAAGATCATCTGACCACGACAGCCACAATCCTAGATAAATTATATCCTGTGAAATCACTGTAAGACACTTGACAGGTAAGCCACATTTTTACAACAAAATATTTTCATAATTAAGTACTGTGCAGAATTCATCAACTTAGAGGCGACACACTAGTATGTGCTTAGAACTATTGTGGACCACCCGTTGAGCAGGGCTCAACAATTACGGACCATGAGCTCAGCTTTGAAACCTTTTCAGCAACAACGGAATGCATACAAGCTTTCTGATCGATCGACTCGCTTGTATTCTTGCTTATTTCGTGTTGTTATTTTCTCCCCGGAAAAAAACCCCTTAGAACTTGGGCATCGCAGCTAAAAAATAAACAGCAACTGTGACAAACGAATGCAGACAAGCGATTCAGTAGAACGGAAAATAGGCCTGTTATTACAGAAAATTATCCCAAGAAGAAAACGTGTAGTAAAAAACAACAACTTGGGCCTTTAATCGACACTCCGGTGTACACAATATTGACCCCCACAATATGGCCAATTAAATCATGACTGGTTGTTATGATTTGTAGCATCGATTACAATTTATCATATTTAAGCTGGACGAAAGGCATTACTAAATTTAGTTAAGCTGGACTAAATTAAGTTAAGCTGGACTTGACGTTGTAGTAAAATAACAACAGCAACATTTTTCACTGTTACAAGGAAGGAAATTGTGTGTGAAGCCTAACACTAGATGCTACATAGGAATTGTTGAGTGAACACTTTAAAAACAAATATTTCTTTTTTTAAAAACAATAATTAAAACTTTCAACTCTATTGCCAATATTACAATCCTTTCTAAGTTCAAAGCTGCACATCGTCAGACAATCTATGTATTGACTATCAACTATGAATGACGAAAGTCGATTAAGGGGGGGGGGGATTGAGGCTTAATGGCGCGTCGACAACTTGGTCATTAGCGCCAACCTCAGTCACAGTGCAGTGGTCCGGGTTGCCACTGCACCACACATTAAGGAAGTAGTTGGGTGTTGGCTAGGAATGCAATGTTTGGGATGCTTGGGCTTGGGATGCTGCACGTAGGAATGTAAAATTGAGTGAAGGGGGGAGGGGGAGAAGGAAGAGTTCGTATTTTTTCATAAAATGTGTGATTTTAAACTGTTACAAATTAGTAAAAATTAATCGAAATATTTGAGGCTATTAAATGATGACGGTGCGTGAGAAGAAGTGTTTTTTGTCTCACTCTTACACCATCTTAGTTTAGCAACCGTCCCCTAATATTGTTCATCTTTGGAACTGTTCCCGTAATTCAGCATTGACAACATTTCCAAGTTGGTTGGCGGACGAGCACAAACTAACTGGTATACTAGAATATCGTTTTCTTGAGCAACTTAATGGCTGAAAGCAAACATGTAAAAGTTATTAGGTATAACATAAGCTTTCAGTCATGGTTTGACATATTACGCAAAGTAAAATCGTAATAACATGATTTATAAATTGTTCTCTCAAACTTTCAAGTTGCTTAAGAAGAAGAAACAAATTGTTACCTGCAGCTTAACATAAAGGTTAACTCTTTCTCCTCCGAATATGTCTTGTGTATCGGGCATTTCCATCAAAGGAGCTGTACCGGGTGCATGGATGTTAATGGAAATTTTAGCCGTAGGATGACTTGCAAGCCAGTAGCCGCGGGGATTCAAATACACCTTCAACTGTAAATCTGAAAATACACTTCATGTAGCTCAACTGTATCGTTTCCTTTGCAAAAGTCCAGTGCTTGTGCCCATTGCTTGTGACCTAGACACTGACAGTAACAAAGAGTCTTGTTGGGGATGCGTTGGGTGGGTAGTGCTGAAGCGAAAATAGGTGGCTCCTACGATTCCGACAATGGGTTTAGCCGCCATCTTGAAAAATCTGTTACTTTGGAAAATTACACGATAACATTCAAGCACTTGTAATGGGCAAAAGGCTGTTGCTAGATTGACTGAAATTAGATTGACCAGTTTTGGTGAAGGTTCTCCAAAGTTATTGTCGCAAAACCTACTTAAAATGACCAAACATTGTAGCGCCACTGGAAGTTTAAAATTACACCCAAACGAGGTTTTATTTGCTCTTAACTTTTTAACCATCGATTGCATTAGAACAAATTGGTAACAAAGATTCACTACGTTTACATGGCCACAAGAAAGCACATTTTAACGATGCGCTTTGAAATGCGCATCAAAAAACGCGGGACCTGTTTACAAGACGAAAGATCGCGATTAGGGCCAATGTGCTAAGGAAGGCGATTCGGCCAGTGCGATCAGAAAACTCTTTCTTCCTGCCCTACCTTTGGAGAACAGTGAGCAAGTTCCACGCTGCTCTACCCTTTCATGTAGTAAACTAGGTCAGCTTAGACCGAAGCAACCAAATGTCATCAAACCTTAGCGGTCTTCCTAGTCATGTACTTATTTTCAGTTTATTTACCTAAAATCGAATGGCACCAGCACATATTATATGGGCGCCGTGACTGTGTCCGCCATCTTTACCAGGCGGTCTCCAACAGTTCAAAGCAATTGCGAGTGTTTACATAAATAAAGGCGATGCGATTCAGACTCTCAGACCACCTCCGTGAAGCGCTTCGGGAGAAAGCGCCACGAACGGCCGTTTACAAGGGCCACGGAGGCGACGCGGACGCGATGTGCATCCCTTTGAAGTGCTTTGAAGTGGTCGTGTAAACGTAGTGAATGTTCACAATTAAATTGTCTTCTAGACGTGTGATGTAATGTAATATTAAACGTTTAGATCCACAGTCATAATAATGTTCTGCTACATCTTACACTATTCTACATTTGAAAGTTTATACTACTGTGATGGTAGCGCTAATTAATGCAAATAGGTGTGATTAGGCTTACACAAAAAGTGGAGATGTGCTTTTCCGAACAGGGCAAAAAAAAATGCCTAAACGTAATTAGGAACCAGGCTACTGTTCAAGTTTCCGTTGTAAGAGCTCGTTAACGAAGGTATAATTTAACGGATTTGGGGAACGATCAGACTGAGGGAAACGAAAAAAACACGCTTTAAAACTGATAGATCATTTAGGTAGAAGTTAGATATGCCAAAGTTCAGTCGTGTAGGTACTGGTTTTTGTTTATTTAAATATTCAAGAACCAAGGATTTATTTCAAAGTATAGTCGATACTGTGGTCGCACGTTGTTGTCACAGATCTTCGAGCCGAAGACATGAAATACCATAACAGTAACAGACTCCACCGACAAAACTAACAATGATTATTTGCGTATTACATCTTTCATAGATGTTGCGTTTTACGACACCTGAATAGATGTTGCGTTTTACGACACCTGAATAGATGTTGCGTTTTACGACACCTGAATAGACGTTGCGTTTTGCAATAAGTACAACGTCGTTGCTTCGTACATTCAAGGAGTTAATGAGCACCTATGCTCGTTCCTCATTGTGCAAGACATCAAATTAATCAAAAAAAAAAAGAATTCCAAAAACGAAACTGAATTCAAACTTCTCTCCCATCTAAATCAGGATACGAGTTATCAGATTCCATGTGCGAACCCTTCTTGCAGAAACAGAAACTTGTACAAAGACACAGATCCCATAAATTCGAATTGAAGACAACACAAACTCGTTAGCCTGACATTTTAATAAAACAGGTCATCAACCCAACATTTTTGAAAATTCGAACTGGAGAATTTACCGTCCGTACGTAACCATAGACTGCCTACATTAATAAAATGTAAAGAACATATTGTGTGAGGTTATTTATTGGGTGCACCTTGCACTTAACGTTTGCCTCACTGAAGCTCTCAGCGTTTGCCGGCGTCCTAATGACGTCATTCTCGTAATATGTTGCGACGTTCTAGTTTTATATTCTTAAGTTACGTTTAGACTCGTATTATATTTTTTAATTAATTTATTGTAAGTAATTTGTTAATATGCAGCCTTTAATCTCACTGTCTCGTCTTTAAATCGTGTAATTTGATATTATGTAAATGTGTTTTAAATGTGTTGCGTCTGCGCAAATTGTACCGTTTTAGGTGCGTTTGCGATATAAAATGCTGTGCGCATGTCCTAGAGGTAGTTAGCGTCAGTCATAGACAGGAGACGGTGTTGTTTCTGTGTTTTGGCTGGAGCCTGGGCGTGGCTTCTCAAGCGAAGGTGGTAATGCCGCCGCCACTATCGCTTTGTTATTCATTAGCCAAATAACAAAAACTGTATCTTCAGTCACCAGGACTCTTGGACCATATTTTCATTATTTTGATGCCGTTCATGTGCAAAAAGGAAAGCTCTAGAAATGGACCGAGACCAAAAAGTAAGTCGTATGAGAATTGCATAATTTCCGTAGTAAAACTGACGCTAGCTTAAATAATTTTAATACCGAGAAACAGCTTGGTTGCTCTGCACGTTTAAAATACGAACTATCGTCAGCCAAGGTTATTAACTATATTTCAAATGGACTAGGCCAAATCATCACTGAGCTGAAGGGGTGCCAATCAATAATAAGTCTGGAAAATAATTAAGGCTCAGTCCAAAAGGCGAGTTTTGGCTATTTCTCATTTTTCTTAAGTTTGTCCTGTAGTTATCTATCTCTCGTATGCCGTTATCAGTTTAACAGAAACTGCAACGTGAGTTAAGAAACATCAAGATTGTTATTTATCTACGTGTATTTGGTTCTGAAGTCCTTCATCAACGGGAAAGAAGTATCTGCCTGTTCGTTTGAGTTACGCAAGATTTCTTCAGCTGCGTAATTTTTGGTACCCAGCTGTGTTTCCAAATAACCAGAGCTCACCAAAGCCGTACCACGTTTCTCATATTTTTAATGAACATCGTTTATTTAAAAAAAAAGGTTTAATGTTAAATGTTAAGGGCACGAGTCATTGTCGGAATTATTTTTAATACAAATTATGTGAACTGCGTTTCTGCAATCTCAGTTTTCGAGAAGCATGAGTATTTGTTATTAATTTTTGAAATACCCTATTTGTTAGATTTTAATAAATTTATTTTACTAAATGATTTATCTTCACGTTGCTATTTTTATCTCAAGCCAACTCGAAGTGTAAGCCTAGCTTAAATGAAATCTCAGGATGTTTTGATTTCAGCTAGCCTAAGCGTTATTTATCAACTCCTAGACGGGAAAACGGCTAAAGCCTAAATTTGTATTAACTTTTAATTGTGGAGGAAAGGGAAAGGTTTTACCCCCCCCCCCCCCACAATTGAGCCACCAGGTACAGCTCAACATTGCCACATAACACCTCGTACAGCTCGTCCACCCCCCCCCCCCACGTGTGCTAGCCAACAGTACAGTTCGACGTCCCTTCATTTTACAGCGTTTTTTCATTTGATTTCGGGTGAGTCAGATATTTTACTTCTGTCCAGACCAGTTTTGCCTGGCAGAAATGGGCTTTGTGGTTTCCCTGCTTTTTAATGACTTAGCAAATTTGTTAATTTGTCTGTTTTCATTTTCGTCTTGAGAATCAGTAGGAGCTGACTCGAAACGTCCAGCACGTTTTGCACTTTTTAGGCTTTACACATTGACTGAACAATGGTTGGAACAATATTTTGTTGCTTACGTCTGCTCACACCATGTCGCGTTCACGCTGTACTAAACACGTAGGCAACGACTTATTATAAATGTTGAACTCCTTCCCAATACTTTGCTACGTGAGAGCAATGGGCAAATTAACATGGGAGCTGGGGAGTAGCGAGCTGCTTAGCTATTAGCTGCTAGATCTTTTCAATATAATGAGTTTCGGATGCAGCTTTAAAACCCAATACAAAGCCATTCCCACAAAAAATAATTTTTGTCAGGTGGGTCGTAGCTCTCAATTTCAACCGAATTTAGGCATTCTAATATATCATCTAGACACACGCAAGTGTGTCGCGCCAAGTTAGGCAACAAACATCACAACTTACATCACATCAATTCAATAGTCGAGGTTGTAAACCATTGTAGCGCGACGCCATTGCGTCAGTGTCTTATATCTTGAAGCATAGTTGGGCACATTTCAGGTACTTGGGGGGAAAATAATAATGCGGTACAAAAGCTTAAATTGTGTTGAAATCGAGATCACTGACCCACCTGACAAAAATTAACTCGTGTAGGAATGCCAGCTAAGCTGCTTTCAATGCAAAATCTGACCCTTAATAACGTTGTAAATGTGTTACTAGTTACTACCTAGCTCGGTATCGATGAATAATCACCCTATGGGATTTAACATGGGGATGAGCGCTCATCCCCATGTTAAATCCCATAGGGTGATTATTCATCGATACCGAGATAACAGGAAGGCTTCCAGCTATGAAATTGGATGAATGGGTGCAGTACAATACGAACTGCATACCTTTAATGGTTTGGTGCTTGGGGGCGTAAAGGAGATGGCATGGGAGGGCGGGTAAGTACAAAAATATTGTCATAACCATTGTTAGTATTGTCGGCATCGTCTCTCATTGGACGGCCAAAGTTCGAACAATGACAGTGTGTACAATGACGTGCGTGCCTATAGACACACACGAGTGTATCACGATAAATCTAAACAACGTTGCCAATTTGTATTCACGTCCAATTCACGAAAAATAAACCAACTGTAAAAACATAACAAAATAAACAAAGCTAAAAACCGGTAAAAAGGCCACCAAGTTGATTGGTTCGGCCCTTCAAAGGAGTGATATCAACACACCAAAACTAACTAAATAAAACCACAACAAAATTAAAACCAAACCAAAAACTATAAAGAGGTGACTAAGTTGAGAATGGATCAGCCTATAGGCAAAAGGTAGTAGCAAAGTGTTGAAAACCAATTTATTGTTGACGTGGCACTTTATTACAAATCTGCACGATAGTGGAGTTGAGTCAATACACAATTGAAAAATAAAAGTAGTGATATCGTACCAAAAACCAAAAACTGGTAAAAAGGCCGCCAAGTTCCGAATGGTTCGGCCCTTCAACGGAGTGATATCACCAAAACATTCGCCAACTTAATCGCTCCAAATAATACTTTACACGTTAAATGAAAACTTGAACATTGCTACCGAAAGTAGCAATGTTCTAGTTTTCATTTAACCTTCGAACTATTAAGCGGTGCGATATGATTATTTTACCCAGTGCCCTGAAATGTGCCAAACTATTCGATACTGCCGCTATGGCGTCGCGCTGTACTGCGACAATGTACTACAACTGATTGCGGATGATTGTTGCTGAATGGTTTATGATTGTTGCTGTACTCGGCGAGATACACTAGCCTACGTCTAGAAATTTCAGCCTTCTAGAGCTGCGCTCGCAAGAAACAACAGAGCATGGAAGGGTGCAAACTATTTGCAAAGCAAATGGCTGCATTCGGCTAAATTTCAACACACGACTGCCATTAATGGGGACAGCCTGCTGGCTTGATCTAATGGGTTAGCAGGGTTAGCAGCAGACAAAAAAATTGTTTTCATTTGAAGGATTACAGTTGTATTTAGGCTTCACACAAAAACGTGTTCATGAAAGCCCAAAGTTTTTTTTTTTAAATGTAGTTTATGAAGGAGAGCTGCATAATAATAATAATAATAATAGTTTCCTGTTCATCTCTAGGAACCAGGGTGGATGGGAAGGGCAACATTCATTGCCACTGATACCCAACCACATTTTAAACAAAGTTTGGAACAACTGATAATTGACACATTAAAAGAGTAACAAGGGCAGAAGAAAAAAAAAAGAAAAAAGAAAAACGATTAAAATGGACGGGATAAAAAGGGTTGCAGATTAAAATCATTAAGTTTACGCTTGAAAGTCTGTACCGAGCTAGCCGAGACAATGTCTTCCGTCAGTGCATTCCAACAGGTGCAACCCGGACCGAGAAAAAAAACTTCTACAATCAAGACGGAAAGGTGGTAGCTTCAGTTTAAGAGAGTGGCCACGGGTTTTTGTGTTTCCAACCAATTCAAAAAAAGGTAAACAAGCCACTGGCACATCATTCAAAATGAGGTACACCAGGGCAAGATCAGCCCTTAAACGGCGCAACTCAAGAGTTTCCAAACCCAACATCCGAAGCCGTTCACAATATGGTTTATTTTGTAGTCCTGGGATAGACTTAGTGTAGCGGCGCTGAACTGATTGCACTCGGTCAATATCCGAAAGCTGGTTTGGTGACCATACCTGGCTTGCGTATTCAACAAGTGGTCGCACGTATACCTTGAATGCCCAGGCCATAATCGAGTGATCTCCAGAGGAGAAGCAGCGACGCACAATCGCTGCACGACGGTGGGCTTGGGCACTAATGAACACATATTCAACACACTTTCCCCTCCGGCGCCTGCTTGCTCCGGTACAGATTTTAATCTTTAACCTCACATTTGTACTCAATGGTAACCACAGCAACACGGCATAGAGATATGATATGTCTTTTGTATGTGCGTAAAACAATAGCATCCATTTAAATTTGAAAACAAATCGTTAAATTTTGACTTGATCTTAACTATTTCAACTCCTGAATTATTTCTGTTCACTTTTTTTGGAGTCAAGTAGGTTGCGGGATTCGAGCCAGCATCCTCTTGGTTTGGAGACGAGGAGGCTAACCACTGGGATGTTGCAGCTCGTTTTGCTCGGGGTTCCTGGGGCCCCCTCACAAAGCTTGCGTCACGTGTAGGAACTTATTTTTTTGCCCCGAGCACTTTATGTTCTTCTTCTAGGATATCAGTAGTGAAAGAGTTAAATGCAAATGTATTCCAAGGTAATACGAATTTCATTTAAGCTAACCAGTGATGGCGCTAGGAGTGAGCCAGGTTGGTCACGACCCCCCCCCCCCCCCCCAAAAAAAAAAATTCAGGTCTGCCCGCCGGCCTCCAACCCAAATCACCACCAGTTAAATTAAAAAATAATAAAAAAAAACTTGCAGGCTAAACTTGAAATCAAATGAATTTTATTTTTTTACTTTGTGTTTTTATTTATTTATTTAGTTTTGTAGCAACTTTGCAATACGTGTGTAGCCTAATTTATTTTGTGTGTTTATGAGGCGAATTTTACCAAAAAAAATGGACTGCATTGAAATTTGTTACTTTCAGGGTGAATCAAACGGAATAAAATTATCTAATACGGTTTCCTTGGAAAAAAAAGTTCTCCGTCTACTCTGTTTCCAGATGTGCCCTCAGTCGGCCCTCAAACGATTTAGTCCTGACGCCTTCACTGAAGCTCATACACAAATTGTGGTACGAATTCGAATGAATGCTGTACTGACCAACCTGAACTTTATTTCGAATGTCAATAATCTTTCTCGTCAAAAGGCTTACCGGCAGTGCTGGAATTAGGGGTGTTGCCCAGGAGCCTGGGGACCCAAAAGAGACAGAATTATGTTTTGTCTGTTTGGATTGGGAGACTGTTTGCCCTAAAAAGTGTTCATTGAATGTCAAGGAGGGGGCCCAACATTATGTCTTTGTTCCTCTTTTTGGAAAAAAAAACCTGGTTGTGGCACTGTTTATCGGAAGCTGTAAGGGTTCAACCTTTCCCTTACCCTTGGAAGTCCTCGGAAGGTCTTGGAACTCTTCCAAATTTGTTAGTATGATTCATGAATGGCAATTGGCATTATTGAATTTTCACAAATTGGAACTGATTGAATTCTTGGTTTTTATTATCTTATGCAGCGATTGAAAAGTCTCACTGTAGGAGGTTGCTTGAACTGTCATGGCATTTCTTGATGCTGACGGTAAAGCTGTGGACGAGTTTAATTTGCGAATCTAGTGATAATTCGGTCTAAGCAAATAAGTGCTGTTCAACGGCACTCTTATTTATTACCCGAATCAAAGCATATATTTTTTAATTCATTTTTTTTTGGGCGAGTAACGCTTCGTCAGTGACTCGTTAATATTATTGAGGCTGGCGTTTTTGCACTGGGCTTGACTGGAATAATGACGCATCGTATGAGCTAATACGTATTTGAGCCTGAAACTTTACGAAAATCTGCACGCCGATTTTTTTTATGAGAACATTGTTGACTTTAAAAATCAGCTCTACTTTCTCAGTGTAAATTTCTCATTTGTCAGCGTACACACAAAACACTTCAGAGTGATGTTTACCCACCCATGCTTGCTACGCCTAGGTCTAAAGTCACTTGATGGCAAGATCTGTCAAGACGAGGCAAGATCTTGTCAAGGTGAGGCAAGTTCTTGCTAAGACGAGGCAAGACCTTGCCAAGACGAGGCAAAATCTTGCCAAGACGAGGCACGATCTTGCCAAGAAGAGGCAAGTTCTTGTCAAGACGAGGCAAGATCTTGTCAAGATGCGGCAAGTTGTTGTCAAGACGAGGCAAGATCTTGTCAAGATGAGGTAAGGTCTTATCAAGACGAGGTAAGATCTTGTCAAGATGATGATAGATATTATTTTAAAAACCTTGCAGGATCTTGAAAGTTCTTACACATAATCTTGCAAGATCTCAAACAAGAGAGAGATCTTATAGGAGAGATCTTATTCAAGATGTTCATATGTGTTACTTATAAAGCAGAAAGTCCGTATTATTATAAAGTCCGTTAACATTGTCCCTTATCGTCAATTTGTTATGTCGATATCATAACCAAAGGAAGAGAAAACGGATTACAATGCAGACATTTAATTGAATTATTACATTCAGACATGTACAATATTTACAGACTACATGACATGCATAAACAGGAGTGCCAGAAGAACCACTATATTCCCGAAAAGGAAGTCACAACAATTTATGACAACACCATCAGCGCTCCCTACACCACACAACTTAAATATACACAAAAAATCCCTGTACAAATTATGACTTACGATAGTTCAGATCAACTTCATCTGATATTTCTTTGTTAAAAGCTGGGTTGAACGTGAAACAGTTTCCGTAAATAGTATGGCTGAATGTGCGAATTTCTGCTGGGTCACTGTAAACAACAATAGATTATACAAACTTAACAACTACACAATGCAATATGAATAAGACATAGCTGAAGATAAATAAAAATTGCTGTTCAAAGGTGAAATAAAAAAAAAACACCCATCGTAGCATCCGGAGAGTGCAGTAAAAACTGGATGTGGTCGTCAGCACAAAAAAAAATTAAGGTGTCATCATTTGCCTGGGAATCGCATCCAGGTTTTCCGACCAGAATTTGGACACATCACAGGATCAGGCCAGGTTTCTGGGTAGATCACTGGGTTTTACACCTGATCCGAATTTTCGAGTCATACCCGGTAACCCAAGTATTTGGACAGATGTGGTATCAGTGTCACCATAACAAAAGTCACGGAGTAAAATACAAAGCATTGTTTTATTTGTGTGACTTAATCCACTGAAAGGGACTGCCATATCAAGATACACGCTAGTGTGTTGCCCACCAAGATAAAACTATAACATCCAGATAAAATATGTATATGAGCATTGCGACCACTCAACACATTGTGTGTTTACAGCAAAGGCAGTTTGGCTGTTTTCAGCCACCTGAGGATAAATGACAATGCGACAGAAAAGGCTGGAACTTTTTTTATCGAGAGACTTTGGTCGCCTGACAACATGAAAGTCACTATCAGTGACACAGCTTAACGTTTTCATGATGAAAAAACGACGTGAATAACGTTTGTATTTGCCTATACTATTTTAGGTTCTGGTTGGCCACTCGAAAAGCTGTATTTTATGATCGTTTTCAATCGCCTGTCACGCGTATGCACTAACGTTGGCGGTGACTGGAACCTTGTACACGCATTGAGCGGCTGGCGTACATAATGTCTGCGGCGTTAGGCCTAACCTTAACTTTGGCTGTCGGTACGGTTTTTGCTACTGACGAGATACGTCTTACCGTTCTGAGAAAGTCCAGTGGCAATGCCGGCCTCTTAAATTTGTTGTTTCAGCATCCGTGTTGAGTACAGAGTCTGGATGTATTTGAAGACAATTCAAACAATCTTCTTAGCGTGTAAATTCAAATAGCTTTTCACGTTGGGAAAGCGATGAAGCGAGCGATACGGTAGCCATATTGGTTCGTCTGCTTGAAGAGAAATTTTATCAGGCATGATCAATCCATTTTCCAAAAATCCGAGCGAATGGCCAACCAGAATCTAAAATAGTATAATAACCTACTAACTACTTGTAACGCTTTTTTTGTATCACGAAAATAATTTTTTCCATACGGTGAACAAAGTTGGTTCTTAGCTCATTTTACAGGTATCACTCTGTAGATGCGCCCTTTTCATATGGACCTTTCTGATTGGTCAAGTGATTTAGGGAACTGCAAACGACCTAAATTGATTGCTTTACATTGTTTCAAACATTATTATTATGCAACAATGCCAAACTGAACATTAAATAAATCCGTGCGTTTGCAGTACTAATAAGAAATGGCAATCATATTAAAAAAAGTGACTGCCCTCAAAATCTAACGAAAGCCAACAAAAAGAAAAAAAAACAAATGGACCAGAAAACTAGATTTGTGTTTCCATCTCATAATTAATAAAAAAAAAAGGATTTTAGCAAGTAAGACTAAAAATATCTGATATCTACCCCAAAACAAAACTTATTAAGGATTCTCGCCAAGTTTTTCGGCCGTGTGAAGTCGTGATATCACACGCCAAGCTCTTTTGCCAAGCTAATCCCACCGACTGAGACTTCAAACGTAAATGAAATAATTGAAAATTGGGAAGTAAGCAATTTTCATATATTTCATTTAACCTTCGAACTATTACTTGGTGGATTTAGCTTGGCAAAAGAGATTGGCGTTTGATATCACGACTTCACACGGACGATAATCTCTGTGGGAATCCTTAACAAGTTTTGTTTTGGGGGAGTAAACTGTTTCTAAATTCAACTTCTTTGTCGTCTGCTGGGCTAAACTTTACTTCAATTTAGTTGTTATATTTAGCATTACAACTACGGAGATTTTTTTTTTGTGAATTTCGACAAACACGGGACTTGTATTTTATTCACTGGGTCAGGCAGGGACATACGGGTCACTAGGTCCTGGGTCAATGAAGTTTTGGGTCAGCGGGTCAGGAAAAAAATCAACCAGTCCACCGCAGCTTTCAATAATATGCTTTAGGCTAAACCTCCAAGCTACCACAGCATTATCCAGATCATCACAAACTGGCATTATGGCTGGTCAATATTTTATTGAAAGACCCAGGTTAGATTTCTGGCCATACGATGATGGTCGAGTAATAACTTTTTTCATGAATATGCCTTTTACAGGCTTTCAGTGAAATCCTCGGGTGCTACCAATGGTGTTTGTTTAGTTAGGACGTGATTGGAATTGTTATTCAGGAAATCTCAAAGTCGCCTTATCTCCACGAACACTCTACACAGTATTTAGGCACGCTCAGCAACATTTTGATTATTTTAATTGAGGGTTGAAGCGTAAACATGACGTTGAACACTAAGAGCTTGTATTATTTACCTAAAATTGCATGGAATTGGTCCAGACTTGCACTTTTTGAATAGATTACGATGGTTAATGCCTAAGGATACCCTCTCCGTATCGCTTAAGGACCGTAGGTATTTTCGGACTGCTGCCTTATTTTTTCCAATAATTTTACTCTGAAAAAAAAAGAGCATGAACTTCTTGATAATAGTGCTATCCAACGAAAGCTCTCAAAATGCAGTAATAAATAAAAACATGTCACAGTACGCAATATCCCTAAAAATTAACATGGTATATTATTTAAAAAAAAAATTAACTATAATATTCTAGCTGTCATGATTGAAAAAGAACGTGTGGCTTAAATAAGTTGAAAATAATGGACGACCTATGGAATAAATGGAAATTTAATGCAAGTTTCTGAATCATTATCTTGTTGCTGAAATTGTTGCTCACATCAGAGAGATGAACGTCCGTCCAGGGCACCACCTCGTCTATCTAGGGCGGCTTAGAGAAATGCCCATGAAATAACGTCTATCCAGGCCAGAGGAAGGGTCACTCGTCTGGCTTCAAAAGGATCCTGTCGCTAATCCCTTAATCCCCTGGACCCATTTCCATATCCGGGTTGCATAATTCCGGAAGGGACCCAGCCTCAACCCCTCCCGTTGGTGATTTGGTACCAATTTCCTGGAATTGTGAGGAAGGTTGTTGATCTGACCTCTGCCCTGCTTAGCTACCCCCTAACATTTATTAATCTGGATGGTATATTGTTATTTGGGCCCCATCATGGAGTTTTGGGTGCCATTTTTTCTTTCTCTTTTTCTTTTTTTCTTTTGTGCGCCATTTTTCCGTAGTTTCTTTCTTATTTTTTCAACTAGCATTGAAAAGAAAGAAATTTTTTTCCACAAGCTATGGGAGTTGTGAGGATGAAACCGGAAACCATTGGGTTACCTAATGACTATAGTACCAGTAACTTTAACAGCTGAGATATGAAGGACAAGTTATTAAAGAGTGCCCTTGAGGGGACCAATTACGCAAAGTGGTCGGCCATATTGTAAGTAGGGGAGTGCTAAACAAAAATTTAAGTTATGCAATGCATATGGATAACGTAATTATCCTCTCTACAAGGCGCCACTAAATTAATAAGAATTTATTTTTTATTAGAAAAGAGAAGGTAAGTAGAAAGCCTCTCTTGTCACCATAATAATATGTCTGGGCAAGGACTGAAGGTGACAGCAAAGTCTAGCTGTTAGGAATAGCGATCAAGTAATATGAAATAAGACTCTAAAAACCAAACCTATCTACAGGTTGCTATTAAACCAAATTATTATAAAGAATGCATGCCCTTTTAAGGCACCCTGTCTCCAAAAATCAAATCAACTCACTAACTAAAATAAAAAAAATTTAATAAGGCAATTCCCAATAAGCTAATTTAACTCTAAACCAAAGTCCACTAAAGAAGCAGACTTAAGTTTAAGAATAATCAAGCAGGTAGCTTCTTTAAGCTAGCCTAACTCTAAAACTAACCCATTTTAACTTTGATTCTGGTACATCAAATGATTACTTAAAAAAATAATAAGTATTGAAGCCGTAAGACCCTTTAACTATTTTTTACAACTGGACTATTTAAATAACACCAACCCCCTTTAAGCTAATTAAACTAAGAAAGCAGGCCCCTCTAACCTAACCTAAATCTATAATACAACTGAGCAAAATTTATAATATAGTTACACCAACCCCCTTTAATATGACTAAAATAAAATATAAAAAAAAACAAGAAGGTTAGCTCCTGTTACATCGCCTCTCTGCAAAAGCAATGTTTATCAACAGGCCTCCACCCACTTTAATTTAATCTTACTTTATAATAATAATAATAATAATAAAGGTTTTACCCGCTAATGGGTAAGGTAACGGTAGGGTAAACCACTTACACCGCCCCCATGATCCAAACATTAATACGCTCGTCGTAGGAATTTGGAGAGGTCGACCCCACACACTGCACGTTTGAAGGCGTCAACCGTCGTCGCATATACGACCGCAGACGGAAGTGAATTCCAGCAATCCACGATCCTGTTGGAGAAAAAAAACTTTCTACTGTCTGTCTTAAAGGTTTGTTTTTGAATTTTAAGATTATGTCCTCGAGTTCGGTTATTAAGATTGACAGAAAAAAAGGGCAAGAAAACCGGAAGCTGGTCATGGATAATTTGATAGGTCAAAGCGAGATCGGCCTTGAGTCGACGTAATTCCAAAGGTTCCAGGCCCGCACAACGAAGTCTTTCACCTGCCGTTATTGTGCGTAGTTCAGGTATGGAGCGAGTAAAAGTCCGCTGGACTGACTCTAACAAGTCAATATCTTTTAACAGGTGTGGCGACCACACAGGGCTCGCATACTCAAGTATTGGTCGTACATAAACCTTAAACGCCCAAACCCTTGTCTTTAAATTGGTTTTGCTGAAACACCTGTTGACAATGAACAAGCGTCGAAAAGCATCAGTAGTAATCTTTGAACAATGTTTTGAGAATTTCAGGTCTGAATTGAAGAGAATGCCCAAGTCAGTGATCGAGAGCTTATTCTCAATAGAGGTACCATTAATATGGTAGTCAGGCGAATCCCTAGTGTTTCCAAATTGGGTTGAAATGCATTTAGACAGGGATAGAGGTAGTTGCCAGTCCAGGGACCACTTGGACACCATGTTGATTACATCTGTGAGTTTGTCTCGGTCAGCTGCAGAAATGATTTCAGTGGCAGACTTTAAATCGTCAGCGTATTTCGACGTAAGGACTTCAGAAGAGGTGGTATCTGGGAGCAAATCCCCAATATACAGGACAAACAGAAGCGGACCCAAAACAGAGCCCTGAGGGGCGCCACTGGTGATAGGTAGCCAATCAGAATAGGTAGATTCGACCTTGACACGTTGTTGGCGGTTGCGGAGAAAAGCAGCAATCCAATTCAGCAAACCGCCCTCGAGGCCCAGGTGCCTCAGCTTAAAAAGCCGTTTGGAGTGCACAACAGAGTCAAATGCACGCTGGAAGTCGAAGTATATTACTTCAGATGAGATGCCGCAGTCCAGGGCAGAGGTCCATCTATCAGAAGCTAGCAATAGCTGCATAGTGGTTGATTTATTGGGCAAAAAGCCAAATTGGTTGGCGTCCAAAAGATCAAAGTAAGCGCAATGCTCGATAATATGGTTTCTTAAGATGGTCTCCATGATTTTGCAAATGACAGACGTTAGGCAATAGGCCTGTAGTTTGAGGGAAGAGAAGCATTGCCCTTCTTAAAAATTGGAACAATATTTGCCTTAGACCAGGAGGAAGGAATATCGCCCAGATTAAACGAGGTTGAAAAAATAATTGAAAGTGCTGGAGCGATTTCAGAGCCAAGTTCCTTGTAGAAGAAGGAGGAGTAACCGTCAGGATCGACAGACTTGCTTGGTTTCAATTTCTGCAAGATTGCAAAAATATCCGTGGTGCAGAAACTTAGATTGTTGTTATTAAAGCATCCGGTCGATTTAATGCCATGATATTCTGGCAAAATTAAGTTGTCGTGTATCCCAAATTGCGTAAAATTTAGGTTCAACCCGTTTGCCCGTTCCAAGTCATCAGTTAACAAGGAATTGTTTACCAAAATAGGTGGCAAGTGCCTAGCAGACCCTGTCATGGATTGGTAATGTCGAAACAGGGAGTGAGTGCATGCTGCCATCCATGATGACTTTTTCTGCAAACTTTGAGTGCCAGGCAGTTACTGCATTAGAATATTTAAGGCAAGAGGCATCATATGATGCTTTATTAGCGGCGCAGTTATTAAGTTTTAAAGCGTGCCAATGTTTGAGCTTATGTTTACCCAAATTACGGATTGTGACAGGTAGTTTCCTTTTGGTAGAAGTTAATCGTTGCTGCCAAATACGGCAAAAGTTCGCATTCGCAGTAAGGAGGTCAATGAAGCACTCCCAAAGTGCTTCAACTGATTGAGTACAGTGAGAGAGACACTTTGGCCAGTCAATGTTGCCGGTCAAGTATCGAAGTAAATCAAAGTCGATTTTAGGGTAGATGCCCTTTATCTCATATCGCTTTTCAATTTCGCAATTAACCTGGAAAGCAACGATACAATGGTCGCTAGTTCCTAGGCAATTATCAATGCTAATATCAAAGACAAGCCTATCTTCCTGGGTTAGAATCAGGTCCAAAATGTTGCTGCCCCGCGTAGGTTTGTCAACAAGTTGTGAAAAGCCGAAAGGTTGTACATATTGGAGAAAGTCTTTATGTTGTTTTAGAGTTGCACACGGTATAGACCAGTCGACTGTAGAAAGGTTAAAATCTCCCAGGACAATGTTTGAAAAAGTAGGGTGTAGTTCCCTTTCCTTTAAAACCAAACGAAAGAACCTGACTAAAATAAAGAAAAAAATTAATTGAAAACACCAATAGGTAAGCCCCTTTAAGCTATAGCTAAAACCACTCTACTTTAACCTAAGCTGTCTCTAAATCCAAACCAAACAAACTGACTATCAGTAAAACAAAATCAAGCCACTACCTAAAATAAAAAAATAGTAAGAAGGCGAGACTCTTTAACACAGCCTTAATCTAAAAATGAAATTACACCAAACCACTAACTAAAATTAAAAAAAAAATTAAGAAGGAAAGCTCCTTTAAACTAGACTATTGCTAAAACCAAAGAACTAGCAAAAAAAAAAAAATCATTACTAAGAAGGTAAGCTCGTTTAACCTAACGAATAAAATATGAAGAACGCAACACCCTTTAAATGTCTAACACCAGAGAATTACCTAAAAAACGGAAAAAGTCAGCTGAGATGCTACCCCTACCGTGTGCTAGAGTGACGAAATGGAGTCCCGGAAAAAAATACCTAGAAAAAAAATCCCCGGAAAGAAAAAAACCAAGGAAAACCGATCCCGTGAAAAAAAAAGTCCAGAAAGAAATCACGAGAGTTTAATAAGACAATGCTTTACAAGCTCTGAGAATTAAAATGTAATAAAAAAAACAAAATCATCAACGAATGTACGTAATGTACATAGTAGTGCAAGTCTTGATGATAACGCTGAAGTACGTGTAAACTGTGTTTGTTCTCAAATTTAACTAACTCACGTCTGAAGGTTAAAAAGAGGAACATCAAAAAGATACTATCCATAAATATGATAACTTCTGTGATTGGCTATGAATTGTGTCTGCCTTGCTCGCGCTGCCACGCTCGCTGCGATAATGTATTTAACACCAGGAACAACTAAATACCACACACGTATAAAGCACTTGGGCGTAGCCATGTTATGACTTTCTCTTTGTATTCCACCGTTTGCACAAGACCATCTGAGAGCCACAAATTTCAGTTCCAGTGATTCCAAGCCAGTTGATTTAACATCACCAAAATCTAATTTTAACAAATATTCCTGTTAATATCATAAACAGTCCCATATTTTTTCAAGTAGGAATGCCTCTTTAATAAGTAGAATTGCTAAAAATTTTGGATTTTTTTAAATTTGGGTATTTATTTTCCGGGGACTATTTTACTGGGATTTTTTTTCCAGGGGATTTTTATTCCGGCGATTTATTTTCCAGGGGATTATTTTTCCGCGGGATCTTTTTTCCGGGGACTATTTTACCGGGATTTATTTTCCGGGGATTTTTTTCCAGGGATTTTTTTTCCGGTCCCCGACGAAATGATTCACTTGAGTGGCCAACTTAGAAATGTCAGATTACAAGTCGTCACTTGCCATTCGTAAAGCTCATGCATAGCGTTACATCGGATAATACTTCCACACACCCAACCCCACCCCCACCCTGGTAGATGGAGAAAGCCTTGACGGATTAAGAAGGAATATGCCAGATCTGGGTAACATCTGGCGAAATAATACTTTTTGCTGATGATAATTGTTTTGCTGTCCATCCAGTCCGATAAACTAATTATGGAATCTAA